>BQNB010016009.1:0-72280 GCA_026074375.1 Tanacetum coccineum
GGCTTATGAAATATAAGCCGAAATCAAATAAACTTGTAAGCCCACATATAAGCCGAAACAAACACCCCCCTAAAGTCACAATGGCGGCTATCTCAAGATAACAGATAGTAATCAGCTCCTTTATGGTGCTACAGAAATAGACTACATTGTTTGCCGAAAGACACATATGACTTAGTAGCTACGAAAAAGACAGTCATTTAAAAGGCGATCTACCTGTCTGCTTTGTCAAAACCAAATCTGGCACCAAAATAATAAGCCACAGCAAGTAACCATGCGTCGCTATGGACAGCAACAAGAGACAACCAGTCCTTTTCTGGCATCCCATCTCGAGCGAAGTTAATACCTAAAGCAGGTTCTGGGAGCTCGGGAGGCACCTCTTCTGCGGGTAAGTTCACTTCCCATTTTTCGCTAGGGAATCCATACAGGCAAAGGTTTTCCTTTTCTGAGATATAAATTAGCATTAACAGAAACTATTAAATCAAAACGCTATGCGACCAACTATCAAGAATCCAACTTTAAGTTACATGTTTATAAAGGAAATAGATAAAGACTTAAGAGGGTGTTTGTTTAAGCTTGTTTTTGGGATTATGAGCTAATTTAACTCGGCTTATATTTCATAACCTTATTTTTTCAGACTTATCTTTTGATTTATGAGCTTATTATGACTTAGATATGGAAAATAAGCCCATAAGCTGGAAAACAAGCCAGAAAAAAAGGCTTATGAAAAAATAAGCTTATATGCCAAAAAAATAAGCTTAAACAAACACCCACTAAACTATCTAACATTTTAACCCGATCTTCTAGCTTTCTCCCTCTATCTTATCATTATCGTACCGATAGATTACAATAAGTCCATACAAACATACAACCATAATCATAGATAAACGAAATGCACGTAAAGTTAAACGCAATTCTTTATCTTATCATACTCAACACAACCGCATATGACATTAAATCTATACAAAAACCGAAATGAGCAAAGTCTTGAAAATTTCTCGTCCCGACACTTCATTTACAAAAACTGTTCCATCTTAAAAAGTCAACTACCTCGTTTTTCATCTCAAGCAACAACCCCCACACAACAATAACCTTCGAAATTTCTCATCCCGACACTTCATTTACAAAAACCACTCCTTAAAAAGCCAAACACCACGGAAACTATAATCCTCATCTACCACAAGAGCCTTTTTAGTAATTTTCAATACTTTTTTATAAAACTCTCAAAATCTAAGTCGAAATGAGCAAAACCTTGAAATTTCTCGTCCCGGCACTTCATTTACAATAAACGGCTCGTCTTAAAAACCCAAAACACCACAAAGACTATATATTTATAACTTAGATTTTTATAAAAATCTCAAAACTAGCAAAATCTTAAAATTTAATAGCCAAATACCACAAAGACTATTTTTCATCTAAAAACCCAATCTTTTAAAAAAATTCAACCGAGTTTTTATATAAATCCAAACTTACAAAATAAATTTTATATCCATATCCCCTAATTTTTTAAAAAATTTAAACTTTATAAATAAAAAACTTTATATAAAAAAAATTACCACATAATTTCTTTAGAAAAATCCAAACAATCAAAAATAATAAAAAAAGACCAAAATAATTTTTTTTATATATATACCCTAATTTTTTATAAATTTAAAACTACATTTTAAATAACAATTTTTTATAAAAAAAAAACCAAACTTATAAAAAATGATGACGTCATCAAGAAAAAATTATAAAACTAATCATTTGAATTTTTTAACAACAAAATAAATAAAAAAGATGACGTCATCATAAAAAAATTAAAAAAGTTAGTTACCGGGAGGTAGGGCCCTAATTAAACCGTTACGACGGCCTTGGTAGTCTCTGAACACTTCTTCCACTGTTCTTGGGTTGTATTCCATCTGATTTTTTTATAAATTTTTTAGGGTTTTTTTTTATAAGCGGGAATTTATTTTTATTGTTTTTATATAAAAATAAAGATGGGGAAGAAAGGTGGAGGAATGGATTTGTTTTGAGAGGTTTTGTTTTGAATTTTCTCATAACATGGGGTAAATTGCAAAGATGTCCTTGTGGTTTGCCAAAATTGAATTTTTTGTCGTTACGGTTTGGAAAGTGCAGGCGACGTCACTGTAGGAAAACCTTGAGTTTAGTTTCGTTCTTGAGTGAACTGAAACGACTAAAATGTCTTTATAACATAAAGGTATTTTAGTCATTTCAGTTTAGTCAAAGACGAAATCGGACTCAATGTTTCCTAACAGGGACGTTTGCGTGCACTTTTTAAACCGCAAGGACGCAACATGCAGTTTGGTCAAACTACAAGGACGACTTTTGCAATTAACTCAGAATATAATAAAACATGGAGTAAATTGCAAAAATGTCCTTGTGATTTGGCCAAATTATATTTTTCGTCGTTACGGTTTGAAAAGTGCATTAAGAAAACCTTGAGTCTGATGAATAAAATGCATTTATAAATAAAAAATTCAGAAAGATAAAACTTAAAGATATTTTAGTCATTTTAATTTAGTCAAAGACGAAATCGGACTTAAGATTTTCCTACAAGGACGTCACATGCACTTTCTAAACCATAGTGACGAAACATGCAATTTGTCCAAACCGCAAGGATGATTTTTGCAATTTACTCTATAATAAACCATAGAGTAAATTGAAAAAAAATAGTCCTTGTGGTTTGGTCAAATTACGGATTTTGTCCTTATTATTTTGAAATTACAAGTGAGAAAACTTTATGGCCGTTTTCGTCTCTGGTTAAAATAAAACGATTAAAGTGCCCTCGTATTCATCCTTTTTAAATATTCAAGAGGATGAAGATGAGATGATTGTAGTCATTTTACTTTGGTCACGGACGAAAACGGATTTCCTCACAGGGAGACTATATCTAATTTTAAAATATAAGGATGAAATTTGCAATTTGATCAAATCACATGGACTATTTATGCAATTTACTATAAAGCATGAATTTTGGTTTTGTGTTTTAGTTTTTTAGGATTGATGACGTGTTGGGTGTTTATTGGTTGGGTCAGGTTGATCTGGAAGTGGAATTTGAGTTTTCACATGAGTTTTTTTTGGTGTTTTAGGTATGATGCACCGGCGAGTACGATTGAAACCGTCAATTTAACGTCATATCAGTTTTTCACTTTACACATACACACAAAACTCACACCTCACACGTAACCAACTTCTAACAAACTTCACTAGCGTGTGGGTTGAGAATGTGTGTTATAGTGTTCGACACATTGATGAGGTGCCAACAAGGCAACAGACGTGTTGATGATGGTCTATTATATGTTGTCTTAGATAGTTCGGTCAGTTACATATATACCCACTAAAACTTGCTTAAAAGACATTGTAAATTAGGCATTGAAAACATGCATTTTGAGAGAATATGCAAATTTTCAAGTTTCATTGGGTACCTTCGATAGTTGATAGAAATGATGACCAATCTTTTGGATAATTTTACAGACAAGCTTTAGGATGACGTAATAAACGATCCAATGACATTTTCCCCCTCCATCACGCATTGTCTCTATAACATCACCACCTGGTGGTCTGCACGACCAATTTGTGGTGGAGTGTTATTTTTGACATGTTAGTTGGTAGTCATTAGTATGCCTGTTCGGTGTTGTGGTGAAAACGATGTGTTGCTAAGTTAATGGTAGTGATCTCAAGCAGGGACGGAGGCAAGTAATGCCTAGGGTGGGCCTTGGCCAACCAAAAACTTCTATTAGCTACTAGAAATACGCATATATTTTGCTATGGTAACTTGATTAACTTGTTTTTGGCCCACCTATTAATAAACTAATTGGTCCATCCAATTTAACATCTAAAAGTTTATAATGATGTTCGATTGAAATGAAGAAAATTGTATGAGCATTGACTAGATCAATTTAAAAAACCACTTGCTTATATTTTGTTTATTCTACATCTACTCTGACTGTTGTTTTGTTATATTTGTTTTACGTATGTAAAACGGTAACGTTTTTTAAGTGATTAAAATGCGAAAAAGCGTAAAAGTTATATATTAGTATTTCATTTTTTTATACTATTACTATTTGTTTTGGCCCACCCTACTATGAAATCCTAGGTTCGTCACTCATCTCAGGGATAATTACACTTAATCTTACAGCTAACATGAAAAGAAATGATTGTGTAACACTATAGTTAAAAGAGACGCGAGATAAAATCTGAGCCTTTTACCATGCATATCCTTCACTATTGAGTAGCGGATGACAAATTTAGATCAATATGATATACATTGAGTTTAAATTGATGCGAGAATTTCGACCCCGTGATCATTTTTGGTGTCGCCGACCCTTTTCCAAAGACCTGGCCTCAGACAATAAGCGCATGGTTTATTGAACTTTAAGTAGTGATCAACTGAACGGTGTGTTGTGATGGGGGAGTAACACCGCTACGGCAATGATTCATTGTGATCATATGATGTTTCATGGGTAGCAGCCGCCCTGATAAAGAAGCAATGGACATAATCTCTTGTTGGCCGAACTACAAGCATAAAGCTTCTTCATGGGATCATATATGTTTGTGCATCTGGAGTTTGTCTCATGTTAAATACACTCTCCCGCAAGATCATGTTTGTGATATGATCGTAGGAATTGGCCGATCCGTGCTCTACCCAAAAAAACCAAATCAGCCAACTGAGTTTAGCGATTCCACAGTTTGTCCATACATCCATTGTACACAAAACAAGCATAGCAAGTATCAGATACCGACATTTGTATTATGTCATCCAGCAAAACAAAGCAAATTATTATAAAAAAAGGCCATAATATATATTTCTCACATTCAAGCAAATTCCATGAATATTTATGTCGTATCAAGGAGGCAAGATAACGCTATACTCATATTTTCTACCATTACGAAAATAATTTTACTCCTTAAGGATCAACAGATTAGCAATTGGAAAATGAACATGTTCTGGTGTAAGATACAAAGAGCACAAAAGGGTAGACGCGTTTTCTAATCCGATGCTGACACGGAAGCAACAAGCACCTAAAATATGTAAACCAAAAACACTTTCCTCCTAAAAATTGGTTTAAGATGATGACGAGCTGCAATCACAATCCACTTTTGGTCACTGCAATGTCAGAGGAAGAAAATGAGTCGTTTGTTTATGAGCCCATTGGTGGTTGAATTACACTGCTTCCCATTGCTTCTATTAAAGTTGGTCATAATGTTACGGAATCTGAAAGAACAATCAACACATGTAGAGCATATAAGATCCTGGACGATAAAACACACTGCATTTTTTTTAAAATAATGGAACCATATGTGCACTCGCCGACAATAAATTTACACAATATTCTGCTTTTGTATATCTGACGGAAATGGCTATGTTTTGCGTTATTTACTAATTTTCACAAAATTTTCCAGCTCAGATCTTACTTAATTTTCATTGTCTTCTTTTAACGGTAAACTCGCACACCCAATTCTCTACCCTACAGTCTACACCTTTGTCCTAGATGGAACCCTCAACCATTTGGCTTTATTAATCTTTCTCAATAGACCTACCATGATACTTGGAGAATACCCGGAAGTTTGTTCATTGCCCTAAAAGTTATAAGCTTTTCGCATTTTGTTAGGATACGAAATAGAAATCTTTTCTTTGTTTAGTCTCTTCCCATGTATACAAGGTGGGAACAACTTCAGTGCAAAAATATCTCTCGAGGTCAGAAATTTTGCAATTGCATTAACCATTACATACTATCAAACTTAATAGAAACGATATAGAAGTTAATGCGGTTATGGTGTGATATTATTCAAGTATAATAATCTATATGAACCGCAAATAACAGTACATGTGAAGATTATCGAAAACATACCATTAGATTCATCAGCCTTCTTTTCATTGAAAATCTGTCGTAGGAATGTCTGGACGGTTTTCCAGTAATGATCACCACCAGCTATCCAGGTGTCCATGTGCATGCCGGTAGGGAATTCAACAAATGTGCAACGTTTGTTACGTGCAGCTGCTTTAGCATATAACATCTGCATGTGCAATGGAGGAATCATCTCATCTCGTTGTCCAGAAAGGAATAGAATTGGCTGTTTAACCTGTGTACAAAAAAACAATCATTTCATTAACGAACTATGTGGATTCAGAAATTTCGACTAGGTATTAATATCTTTACCTGGCCAACGATATCAAAGGTATTCCATGGAGAGCGGACAACAAAGTTAAGAATTTTGGGGCCTTTAGAGAGGCTTCCTCCAATAAAATACTTCAAAAAGGGTAGTAAAACTCCAGCCATGTCTAGGATGGATGTAAAAGTGTTCTCTAGTATTAACGCCGCAATCTGCAATATGAGAGACAAATGTGATAGAATGTTATTACTCGATCTATACCAGATTCCCAGGATGATCAAATGGTACAAATAATAGAAAAAAAATACACAATGAAAATATCAGGATATCAGCAATGCCAAGCCCAAAGTGATATAATCATGAACAATAAGTGTTGTAAGATGAATGAAACATAAAATCTCTCATGTCGGTGAGATAAACTGTCATTACTTAATTTGTCTGTTTCCTTGAGATTCTGATGTTTTACATGGCAAAAAAACAAGATAAAATGATCATGACTTATCTAGTTATCTATGTGTTCCTTTATTGCTTTTTTACTAGATATATGGGCCACAAGATTTAAAAAGTCCCCCACTGTTCATTTGGTCGGAGTGAAAACCATTAGCTGTAGTATGTAATATATAGTTTAGGGGCATGCTCGTTAAAGGTTGGACCAAATCATTCTCTACATCCTTCTTACAATAGTGCATTCCTAATTCTCAGGAGTCAGGAAGTGTCTACTTCTTCATTACCGAGATTTACTTCGGAAAAGTTGCCTGTTACATAAAGCTAGTTATTGCGTTTCCACACACGATAACATGCAAATTTTCAGTAAGTTTCTGACTCTTCCTTACGGTGGGTCCTAAAGTTAACATCAGTACAAAGATAAGTTAGAAGCCCATTTAAAAGCTGTTTGCGGCTCCTTCCCCCTCTTCCCCCATGGTGCCATTTTTACTTCTTATTTGCCTAATTCCCTTTAAAATTTAACCTAAACCGCTTTCCAGCATCTCCATTTGTAGATCGGTTTCCGTTTCTCAGCACATCAAGCAAACGAAACTCGTAATCAAATCTTACATGTTTTCAACTATTATTTAACTCTTTCTCTCGTCCCTTTTCCTTCATATTTAGTGGCAATGAACTATGCATCTTTCAATTCAGGACAAATAATAAAGGGTCAATCATACATCATTATGGGCATACCTTATCAGGATTATTTTTGGTCACCGCAACACCAACTGCTCCACCAAGAGACCTTCCAAAGACTACTATCTGAGAGGTGTCAATGTCTGTCCTCTGGCTCAGATGATCTACAGCGGCCTAGTTAAAACGAAAAAGCATGCCAATACAGTTACAATAATTCAAGCAAGGAGAAAGAAATCATGCACTAGGTATGGCTAGATGAAAACCTGAGCATCCCTTATGAGTCCTTGTTGAGAAGGATAACCATCACTTTCGCCATATCTATTCATAGTCAAAAAAGCATAGCAAGTTAGTTAGGAAAGCAGAAAATATTGCAAACACTTAATATTGCAAAACACGAGTCCTTTGATACACACACGAAAGGAAATCAGCAGCAAAAGTGCCCTTTGCTAGCAAATATGCCAACAAAGATTTACGAGGTGAACATACCCTCTGTAAGAAAGCATAAAAATGTTGCAGTGCAAGTTTTGTAACATTATCCGCGCCATCTCAAGACGATGTGCAATATCTGTGGGTTAATTGGTTAAGTCCTACAATATCTCAATCCGCCAAATTTAAATAATAACAAGAAGTCAAGTAAAACATTTAAGAAATTGGTAGTAATTTCTTTAAGATGGTCTATCGACAAGAAAAAGGATACTTCCAGCATTTTCTTGAAGGAATAGAATAGTTGGGCCTGCAAATATAAAAAACAAAATATTTTCAGTTCTGATGTTAAGAATAGGAAGAGCTTAATTAGAAACTATTTCACAGGTTTTCTCTGTTATCTAATATGTGTTATTTCATCTCCTCCTTTTAGTAGGACAGACAAAGATTGATGCATTCCACTTAATATTATTGGTGAACGTTTTAGGTCCTATTTAAAGCAAATATCCAACTCTCCATGTTTTCAGCCAAGGCTAATCGCAGATAACAGTTGACAGCAAGTACAAGCATATCAATGCCCATTCCAAAAATCAGATTAGGTAATAGGTTTGACTATAACTAATCACAATGAGTGATACCCAATCCTGCCGGAACCGGGTATGGGGTGACCCTATACAATGCCGTACCATCTAATTTGGAGTTATGCGAGTCCCTCATCATAAAATGTACAGTGATCTATACTTTGACCACCACATATAGAGCTTAAGTTTAATGTCCGGTCTTTAAGAGGGTAGACGCCATCTTTCTCTACTATCCCCCAACTCTTGGTTGTTAGTTATTATGCGCTCAATTTCCCATGTCCATCCTATCCTACCTCATACTAGTTCAGTCTAGTCATATGTTACCAACTACCACAATTTACAGTTTTAGACAACATTAAAACGAACATAGTCAACTCAATCTGATCCATAGTTCCTATCAACTATCTCAGTCTTTCATAACATCATACAGATACCCACTATATTTACAGCAGTAAACATACTCAACGCAATCTGATTCATATTTTCTAGCAACTATCTCAATCTTTCATAACACCATACAGAAACACACCAATTTATCAGCAAAAGACATAATAAAAAGGTTAAATCCACGCATAAACGTGTTTTTGCATCTAGCCACAAATCCGACTCTTAAGCAAGAACTTTCAATTGAAACCCCTCAATATCAATTTCGCAGCTCCCTATCAAACTATACACTATAAAAACACATATCAGCTTAACTTATTAGTAAGCCATCACTTTATTTATCATGTACACATATATGCCATCACTTCGCTTATCAAGTACACAAGTATGCATAATACTATAATTAACTGTATCGTACACCATACAATGGCTATGTACTGCTTGCACTAACAATTAATAATGCTAGTTTTGCAGAACATAGCTTAAATAAGCTCCAATTACATTAGTCCGTCTAGTCCCCTGTCATAAGAATGTAGAGTGATCTATAACTTGACTATGCGTGTTAGTTTACCTTTCATTGCCGCTCCTCATTTAACTGAGTTACACTTGTCCACATACTAGTTCACGTGTATACGTAGGTATTTATCCGTCTGTCTACTCACTTTTACCAAATAGTTCCAAAATTTCAGTTTGAAACCACATCACAACAATCATAACCGACTGAATCCAATCAATAGCTTCTTGCAATCTTTGATAAGTAAATACCAGTGTAGTCAAAAGCGAGAAAAGCTAGCGCTTAAGCGAAGAAGCGACCTAAAGCGCTTTGATTCCAAAGAAGCGAGGCGTTTTACTAAAGCGAGAAAAAGCGTTGTGAGGCGACCAAAAAGCGCTCGCTTTTTTGTATAACGGCTAGTTTTTAATTTTTTAGCTAATAAAGTTGTACAACCGGCCCTAATCTTCTAAATTAGGTTAAATAATTACAAAACTAACCCTAGTATAATATTATAAATACTAACAATTATTAATCACACAATTCTTTCTTCCCACGTTTCATACTTCCACTTATCATTCTTTATTCCACGCTGGCCCTATCGTAAGCTAGTACTAGTGGTGTAAATGAGCCGAGGCATTATACAAGAAGAAATGCATCAGCATCTACAAGTACGACACTCTATGATGAATCCGAAGAGGATTCTGTAGATGAAGATGATATAGTGGATCTCGGAAACGATGGGGAAATAAGAAATGAGAACTTAGACGATTATTTCGAATAAAAATAGTAGACTTTAGGCTTTAAGTATTTGAATAATCTTCTCTTTTGTGGTCTTTTTATATTAAAAATGAAAATTTTAAGATAATTATATTTTTATTTAATCATTGTTTTCATACTAGACACTATTATATGCACAAAGGATAAAAAGTTAACTGAAGCGCTCGCTTTTTTCGCTTCTCGCTTCTCGCTTTAGGGAAAGGCATGTCGCTTTGAGGTCGCTTTCGCCTTTAACTACCTTGGTAAATACACTACATCATCTGCAAAAACAGCTACCGTTCACAGCTATGGGAATTGAATCTAATCAATCAATACCTTCTAAGGGTGTGTTTGACGCAGAGCGTTTAAGAGCGGTGAGCATCGAGGGTTGTGATTTTTATGCTCGTTTAGCAAACGACAGTTAAACTTATCTTTTTTTCAGACCGCTCATTTCGCAAAGCTCCATGGAGTAGCATATAGCAGTTGTTTTACACATCATTATTACACCTACATTTATGTTACCAAACATTTTGCTTCCGCTCACTTAACAGCTACTGCTCACTACTCCTAATGGTCGCTGCTACTTTTGCCAAACACACCCTAAGCGCGTAACCGGAAAGGCAAATCTACACATATCCTTCAAAATTCAGCTTCTAGGTAAACCATTCAGCTGAATATGAATCCGTAGCTCACTGTGAGCTTAAACAATATCTAATCAATAGCTTCTTACAACTAACTTAATCTTCGATAAGTAAATACACTACATCATCTGCAAAATACACCTTCTAATAAATTAAGCGCGTAACTTAAAAGGCAAATCTACACATACCCTAATTTTTAAACACAAATCGGCACACATGCAAAATTTACACTAATAAGGTTCTAAACCCTAATTTTAACATTCATCCAGAAATAATCAATTACAATATCACAAACCCTAATTCACCAAATCAAGCACCTCTGCAATCAGGTGAGTACTTGATGAACCAGGAATGAAGCCTCAAGCCATCAGATGACGTAAGCCATACGTCATCGAAGATCAAACGCAACCTAGCAGGAGTTATTGGGTAAGATTTAGTGAGACCAGGTAACACCGGAACGTAAACGAGCTTCTCCTGAAATGCGACGAGCAGAGCCATTCCGGTGACGACTATTCCGCCTACTCCGTACATTACTAGGCTTAGGTATGACGTCATCGGTTTTTATTATTTTGGTTATTTGGTTGAGTGTGTGTGTGTTTGTGTGTGGGTTTTTGGGTGTGAGGGTGGAAAGGGGGAATTGAATGAGTCTACTTGTTCTTGAGATTTTAGCAGATTATTTAAATGGGTCACGTTCTGGTTAAGATTTTCTGACCCGTCAACCTGAACCCGACCTGAATCGACACCCCTAATTAAAACTATAAAAATATACATAAGCATCACTTAACTTGTAAAAACGCGACATTTATATAAAAAAATATGCGTTTTGGTAACTCGAATTAACACTAAAATTATAGTAGTGTATGCTTCTTAAAAGTTTAGTAAATTAAGTGAACAAAATAAAACTATAGTAACTTAGGCAAACTTTCACGAAAACTTTAATAACATCTTTGTATAATAATAACTTAATTTGTAATGCTTCTAAAAGTATTCATCCAATTAATATTAATATTGAGTGTATAAATTAACAATAAAATAAAATCATTAAATAATACACACACGCATAAGTTACATTATGGCATAGCACGGTTCGAAAACCGGATTGGACCGAAACAGCCCAAAACACCGAATCGAGGATCAGGACCAAAATGTTCGGTCCGCTTTTGTTTGTTGGTTCGGTCTGGTCTAGCAAAGCATATTGTTCGGTTGTGCGTAAGACTGAACATGACCGGACCGAGGACCGAAAGTGATTAAAAGGGTGGGCCGAAGACCGAAACGAAATAGATCCATTCTGATCCGGTCAGTCCGATTTCTCGGTTTAGTCCGATTATTTTCTTGCAATTAGATCATTTTTAAACCTTAATAAATTCTAGGCTGAATATTTAACTAACTTGTCGCATTTTCGATTGTTTTGTAACTAATTTTTTTCCTTTTGCTATTATAACACCCAAGTTTTGAATTCAAACATTTATGTGTATTTGTGATCATTTTATTCGTATTTTATTTTGCTACCCTATTATCGGTGAAGATCGTACATGAACAAAATATAAACAAAGTTTCGAATTCAAAACCTTAATACACACAAAAGCCCAACTTAGACAACTTTTGTGTTATAATAGAAAAACAATAAATCACTACATAAAATTAAAAAAAATATCAAGTTAGATACATTTTCAAATAGTTATATCAAAGTTTTATAGATTAAGGGTTGAGTTTATAATTGTACAACAACAACGATACTCAATCTCGTCAAAACAGTGCATAGAGGAGGAGGTGGTATGTAGACAGATAATACATCTACTTTTGGAAAACACTCGAAGGTAAGTAAACTGCTTCTATGTAAACCTCCGGCAGTACTTTATAATTGTAAGTTGACAAAAAAATGAACAATATTCAATTCACAATATAAGTACATAAGAGATGTTTATGTAAATGTACTTATAGTAGTTTTACAATGAGAATTAAGGGTGCGTTTGGTTTGTGAAGGGGTTGGAATCGGATTTGGATTTGGTATTGGTTTGAAAGAAAAAAAGAAGAGAAAAGATATATGGAGTAGTTTTTAAAAAATGTTTGTTTTGTAAATTAAAATGGAGTATGGAATAAGTTTATATTATTAAAATAAAGTGAAAAATATAAATTTAATTGTGGACCCCACCACTATAAGAGTAAACAGCAACAAAATCTGAAGTATAAATCATTAATTTAAGGATTAACATAAATTTTAAAGATAGAAATACACAAAACCCACCCATTTACCCTCTTTGATGAAACATGTACTTTTGTGTCAGAACTCCTAATTTTAATTCCAATCTCCATATAACAAACAACTACTTTTTCTTTCACACCATTCTTTGTAACAAAAATGGGCATAACAAACACGCCCTAAGTCTAGACGTGCGCAAACCGGTTAACCAGTTTCGGTTCGGTTTCAGTCAACAGGAACCTATTTCAGTCAACGAACCAATTCGAACCGGTTTGAGTGAAACCGGAACCGGTTTGGAACCGGTTTTGGGGGGTCGAAAAGGCGAACCGGTTCAAACCCGGTTAACCTATCAAACCGGTTTGGACCAGTTTCTTTTTTTTCGTTTTTCGTGGTTTTATACGCAATACACTGAATAAACTTCAACTTTTATTTAATTGAAAACCTAATACATCGGAAACGAAATACATCGGAAAGGAAATACAACATAAGACATCGGAATTGAAAATACAACATCATAATCGACGATTAGTAATCATCATGATAGACATCATAACCATAATCAGCAGCCTCTTTTCCTCTCGAACCGCGTCCGGACATAGAACCTTCGGCGCTAGCAGCATCAAGTGCAATTTCTTCATCAGATAGTGGAATGGCTTCATTTTCTTGCACCTCGGCATCCAAGATCTCTTCTTAAAAGTCTACGGGGGTTTCAATGGTGGATTTGTCTTGTTTACGCTCTTGAGCGTCAAAGTGATCTTTTAAGCACATACACATCTCTATGAACGCCGGATTGAGTCTTGTTCTTCGGATTGACAACACCCTCCCACTTGTTGAAAATGCGTATTCAGAAGCTACCGAAGTAGCTTGGACACTTAGTATATCCATGGCCATGCGGGGTGAATGCGGGATAGAAAACGGGATACATTGTTTCAACTTTGCCTTCGCCAAAAACGCCAAGACATCAAAGTTGCAAGCTCTGTTATTTTTTGGAAGTGTGTGTACAAGAATCTGATATTATGTATCTTATTCGCTCATATTCGCGAGGAGTCTAAGGAAGGATCATTCGTGCCTTTTTGTTTTTTATGTTGTTGTTCAATATCACGGTTAGCAACCGGGTCATTTGATTCCCGCCACTCGCCCTCGATGAAGAACCCCCACCCATAATACTTGATTCGGTTGTTATTGGGTTACCATATTTTGTAAAATAAATATTATACAAACCTTCTATAGAGTCGGTGAACCATTTGTTTGCCTTACTTGCATAACTATTGTCAAAAAACTCCAAATCCGTACTTATCGACCCGATAAGACTTTCGTACCCGTGTGCACTAATATCTTGACTTAAGCGCTGCACAAGTAATTATTGGTGACATTCTTTCAAAATACTTCTTAAATTTTTCCTTCATTGGTTTAACCATAGTTGCAAATATACCCCCTCAAGTTCATATTCGCTTAATTTGGTAGTCATGAAGAAAATCTGTTGAAGTACCAATGGAGACGTTGGGTAGTAAACCCCTGATAAAATTTTCGTGGCATTGTTAAACACTTTAAGTAATTGGGTTAAACTTTTAATAGTAACCCAATTCTCAGCCAAAAAATAAACACACCTACCTTATCTAGCTCCATAAGGTATGAAAATACATCAAGGTAGATCTTTTTTTTACAACCAGTTAAGAAAACATTATGTTAAGTGGAGTTTCATTAGTTGGATTGTTCCCCAATGAGGTGATTAAACAAGGTTCCCCGCTTGTTTAGTCTCTGATTCTAAACATAGCGCTTGATGGTTTTTACCACCTGATCTAAATAAATCTTTTCACATTGTTCAAAGTGGGACTCCTTTGAATTATTAATCATGGGGGACCACTAAACATCTTTGCACACACATATGATGTGTGCAACCATCGACTATGTCAACATACCCTCTACTTGGGTAGTTTGCGTATTTTAATTTAGTTTACCAATTGCTGATGTGTTGTTGCTAGCATTATCCAATTGTGATGACATTAATTTTATTTTCCAAGTTAAAATTGACAAACACATTTCTCAACGTTTTAGCTAAAGCACTACCCGTGTGGGGAACGGAAGTCTTATCGAAGGCATGACCCGCTTCATCTCCCACCCCCCCCCCCCACCCCGCTTTGCCAAGTACCGGGGGTTCAATTCCAATGTGTGTAACCACATATGTAAGAAACGGTGCAGCCATGAGGAGCGAACCAAACATCCGTTGTTGAGGTTGTACATTATGTATTCTAATTTGAAGAAACCATATTTATTGATTGTTTAGCCGTACCCATATTTCATTGCATTTCGGTTTGAGCTGATAGAGTGCGACTTACATGATTGTATTTTGGTTGCAAATGTTTCTGAAACACCCTCGTTGTTTGCTCGTCGTCAAAGTGGTTGAACGGTAACCCTCGTTGAATCACCAAACCCGCGGGAAATTGTTCGAAGATCAACCTCTCGGGTGTACACAAAAATACTCCCATCTCGAGACATAGACGATTGCCCTGATTCCGCAACCCTCTTTAGTGCTTCACAATGCGGATGCGAGATATGATTCTTCAACGTCGAGTTGGAATCTTTCGAAAAGAAATAAAAGCAATGAATACATTGAGCTTTTTTCGTGTTGTCGGACATTAGGCAAAGGTTGAAGTCTTTTCAAATATGAGGGTTTCGATTGTTTGGTAGGATTTGAACAACCGTCGATGCACTTGATGAACCAGCACCGGGGGTAGTTGAGGCGGATTGACTTGCCATTGCTAATTAAAAGAAATTCGGTTTTGCTTTGAAGAGTTTTTTTTTCTTAGGATTGTAAGTTGTAAGTTGTGATTGAAACACTAACACAACCCCTCAATTTATAATCAAATAAAAGAGCAAAACAACAAACACTACACTCAAAAAGTCAGAAAAACGCTCCTTCACGAGTCCCCCCACGTAAAAGCAAGATTCAAATTTTGAAAAAAAAATATCTGGAACCGGTTCAGTTTCGGTTTGCCGGTTCGAAAAACCGGTCCACGAACCGGTAGAAACTCGAAAACCCTAAACCGGTTCCAAACCGTCGGTTTGGCCAAGAACCGGAACCGGTTCAGGTCAAAACCAGGGTTGACCGGTTCGGTTTTAGGTTTCAATATGGGTTCGGGTTGAGGAACCGGTTTTTATGCTCACGTCTACCTATATGTTCCAAAATCATGCTAAGACTTGCATTCAAATATTTTCTTATTCCCATATGAGCAAAATGGTTACAAATCTTGTTTTATGACATGTATAACTCTATCTATGCAAACACATGACATCCTATTGCTAATTGACTAATTCTATCTGATTACAACAGTCTAAAGTCTAAACTAAACAAAAACTTTTGGAAAAATCATCTACAAAAATGCCTACGTGCACTGCATTAAAGTATTGTCCACTAAAGCGGATAATTTGTATACTGCCAGTTAACACCGATAATAAATTAAAACCTTAACCTTCAATTATTTTCAAAAGAGTTAATTGCATAAATGGTCCCTGTGGTCGTCTGGATTTAACGAAAATGGTCCCTCAAACTTTTTACCACAGGGACCAAACCCGTTATGTTTCACAACCATGGGTCCCTGTGGTCGTCCGGATTTAACGAAAATGGTCCCTCAAACAAATCCGGACGACCACAGGGACCATTTATGCAATTAACTCTTTTCAAAATAACAACAAACTATCACGTTTACAGTGACAAATATGATTCAAAGATTTAAATATCATCATCATCGTGAAAGTAAGTTTTTTTCATATATTTTTCCTTTTTTGTTGTAATCATACTTGATTAGATATCATGTTACAATCTCATGAGATAAAAACTTAGACATCCGTATGTGACAAATTCGCTTATATAGATAAACTAAAATATCGAGTTTGTGCATAGCCACTTATTTATATAGTATAATGAACAATTATAAACTTATATTTTTACATTTATGTATTTGTTTATGCTATTTTGAACTATTTGAATTATTGAAACGATTTGCATTGTTGGAGACATTTTTGTATGTGTTTATATTGTTATAACATGTCCGTCCTTTATGAATGATCGACAAAAAAAATCTTAAACACTTTGGTACTCTTTGGGAATTACCGAAAATTCTCATACCCGAACCGAAGAACTTGGGACGGTTCTCGTATCTACATTTTCCTTATTTTTGGTTCTTAGTTCTTTCGGTTACGGTTTCGGTTTGTTTCGATTCGAGTACCATGGACACCCCTAATTACGGGATTGTTTGTTTCGACTTATATAGTTGGATTATGGCTTATTTGGTTTTGGGCTTAGTTTCATAAGCTTACTTTGTGTGGCTTATTTTGAAATTTTTCGGCTTATATAAGTCTATTATATCATAATAAACTTATATAAGCCGAAAAGTTTGAGAATAAGCCACAAAAAAAGAGCTTATGAAACACAAGCTCAAAATCAAATAAGCAAACGCCCCCTACTTAAAATTTGAGATTTAGCCGAAAAGTTCAAAAAGAGCAACTAAAATAAGTGTGTAAAACATAAGCCGAAAACCAAATATAAGTTTAAGCAAACACTCTATATGTTTGGCCTAATAATCAAATATTTTATTATTATTGTAAAATGATAAAGAAAAACAAATATTTAATTCATCGTATAAATAAGATTAGGTGTAAACGTAATCGTCACTAAACTCACCATCTTACGTCAGCGTCAATCACTATTATGCAAAGAATCATACATATGGTCACCATCAAAACTTAAAAATGGTCACAATGGTTATGACTCCTCTCACCTTCATACCCACTTTATGCAAAGATACTTTACAAAATACCTCACACACTAAAAAAAGATAAATAGTGGGGGTGTTGCTGGATTATGGTAGTTGGATGCGCACACATACGACTAAAAGTGTGTGAGCCTATTGGGGGCACACACGTTAAACATTTAGAGTACGTTTAAATACTTCACGAAATGCTTTCTATGTAAACCATTTGGACCAAAACGATTTAGACAAGAATCCTATGGTGTCCTAACTATCTAGCCAGCCATATGGATCATTCTAGAGGGAGTCTAGATGCGTTGAACCTAGGTGATAAGGAGGAGGGTGTTTGTGATAAAGCTTGGAGTTAAGATAAGACTTAAACTCTAAGTCTTTTGGTCTTATCTAAAGAATGGTTTGAGGGCTTTATAAACCCTCAACCTCCTGCTCATTCGTGTGTGATATCAGATCCAACAACATACAAATACTCCTCTCTTTTCCCCTTAATTAAATCAGACGACATATAAAACCCTAATAAGGTTTTACTTGATTTTTGGTTCTTTCTATAAACCCTCCTATCATTTTTGGTTGATTCTTTTAGGGTTAATCTATCTGAGATTCGAACCCAGGTCAGTTCCAGGGGGTTTATTATTTAGGTTTACTTATTGTCAAGGCGTAACAATAGAAAGATTCGATCTAGGGTTTGTTTTGGTGTATTTCGGTTGTGACTGCCCTAATTCGGTTACAACCGAATTCGGTTAAACCCTAATCCCCTTTTCTGAATTTCGGTTAATATTCCAAGAGTAGGTTTTGGTGATCTTTTTTCAGTGGGCTTGATATACAAAGGTTGTATTGGGATACACGTGAAGTAGGACTAGCATTCGGGCGTGCTTGTTAGACGTGTTTGTGTGAGCAACCATAGAGGTGGAAACTTATCCACTAAGTTTCATTTGCTGTTGACTTCAAGGGTTAGTTTTCTTGTTTACCCTTATGTTTATTTATTGTGTGTTAATCATATGCATCTTACTTGATCCATATCCGCTGCGTACTCGTGGTTGTTAATGGTTAACAGTTTATCAAATTCCAACAGTGGCATCACGAGCCAACTCGTTTGGTGTATTATGGGTTACACACATAATTAAACACGCTTAGGGCTGCATGAAATCTAGTTTATTTATTGTTTTATTGGAAAATTATGGCAATAACATGCAATCCTTGCCATAAATAATGAATAAACACCTAGAATCAATTGCAATGTTACTTGATAATAAGAATAGATTAAAATTAAAAGTTAATTAAGTTGTCATGTTACTCTATTCTTGTTTTATCTCGGCTGTAAGACTCACGCAATCATGTTATATGATGGATGTGGCGATCTAGGCACTTTAGCAGAAAACCTAGTGAGAGTCTTATGGTTCTCCAATTGGGGAAGACTCTTTTGAGAACTCGAGGCATTATATGACTACTGCTTTCTTTATAAGAGTTTGTCTTCAATTTTAATCTATTTTTTTGTCTGATTTAATTGCTCATATGTGATATGCCATGTGTCTAGTCAATATTTGCAAAATATAGACTTTATGAAACTCTTAAAAACGGACCTATACTAATAGAGAAATTTGGATTTAACATGTCTAGTATTACACACGTAAGCATACTCCTTGTGACCAGTTATGTGTTATTTGCGAAACCGGGGTTTTTGGACAAATTAATACGGACATTAAACTATGAAATTTGATTTCTTGTGAAGCTTTAGTTTTATATGCGCAGTATGGGGTTGAATTTTTCTTTTTGAACGGCAACTTTTATTAGAAAGCTAGCAAGGAGCTAGAACAATTACAAAGCAATCAAATAAGGATGTTGAAGCCAACAATCCCAAGTAAACTTTAGATTACATCTAGAATTACTCCAAATGAAAGAACTAGAAACAACATCATCGAACAAAGTCTCTTTGCGCGGATTCTTAGAAGCAAAAAGAAGCTGGTTACGGAAATTCCACAAGCACCACCAAGACACATAAAAACGCCTTCTAGGATCCCTTTAAGCTTGGAGCCCAATCGAATAGAATTAAACCACTCCAACCAGCCCGAATAAGAATCAACAGGGCTCCAAGAAAAGTTCCACCATCGACATATAAGACGAGAAATAGCTAAAGCCACGTCACAGGAAAAGAAATGATGAGATGTATCTTCCTACAAGACATTACATATCGGACATAAAGAAGATTGCACCTGAATACCACGTTTGAGAAGGTTAAACCTAGTGGGGAGGCGATCAAGGTGGAGTTTTCACGCGAAAACATTCACCTTAATAGGAATAGTCTTAATCCATCTTGTAGCAACATTCTCCTTTGGAAGTAGAACCTCGTCCACAAGGTCACGAGCATCTTTAACACAAAAGTCCCCTCTTTAATTTTCTCCCGCCCCACTACATGCTACGGCATATGAGGGAATTATTGGAATTACTTGTGTCTTCGGACACATGTAGGAGTACAATATAGGGTTTGATCAATTTGTAATCCCACCATATTGGCAATTATACAACGAATGTTAACAAAAGGGGTTTCTTAACACACAATAGCATCATTAGTCAATTGGAAGTACGACTCACTCATTGTTGGACAAACTATATGAGAAATTTAAGGCGGGTGTAGCTACAACACCCCAAAAGAAGTCAGGTTTTTAATAAGCTTCGCGCTGACCTGTTTCACCGCTTCTTTGTGCGTCCAAAGTGAAGCTACCGAGAACATTTGACAAAATGATGACTATACCAAAAAGGTTAACAAAATGTTTTCTTAACTTTGTGCTACAAGTTGTTTTGCATGCTTCTTGTACACGATTTTTGTCACATATTTTGTAAATTTATGTGTATACCCCTATGTGAAATTTTAAGTCTATGCCAGCCAAATGAAGAACACATGCATTTGGATTGACTTCTCTGGTCAGACCTCAGGGCCTTTCCAACCCATGGCGAATTTTTTCCATTGGTCAGACCTTTGTCAATTTTCGCACGTTCTCTTTTGGTCGACTTAAATCGAGTTACCTGGTCAGACCTCGGACCCGAGGCATAAGATGAGACGAAATATGCATTTGACATTACTATATGAGTTACTAATGTCATAAGTCTCATAAATCTAAGAGTTGCATTAACAATGCAATTAACGCTCGTCGCTTACCTCTTGCCCTACTTGTTTACACACTGGTCAGACCTCTGGTAATAAGTGGGAGGACAAGTTGGATCTTAGTCTTATTAGTAATTAATTGGGTAGTTAATTCTTTTAAGAATTTAATTATCTAAAATACTAAAATTGAACTTTCTATGTTCTATTGTGTTATTGCAACATAATTCGTAAACGAACGTTTGTTTTCTCAAAGAATACAAACATAGTCTCTTTTCTGGCAAAAAGAGTGAGACTCACTCCTATCTCTTCTCATTGATTGACAAGAATAAGATAGAGTTATAATTGAATTTTTCTCA
Organism: Tanacetum coccineum; assembly: GCA_026074375.1. Lineage (NCBI taxonomy): Eukaryota > Viridiplantae > Streptophyta > Magnoliopsida > Asterales > Asteraceae > Tanacetum > Tanacetum coccineum. The sequence continues at coordinate 20,934 of BQNB010016009.1, forward strand.
ATTATATTTAAACTCGCTTTCAATTTTTCATTACCCTTTTTCGGTTCTAAAATCTTTGAAGGATAAAATATTTGTGTAACTACAGAACATTGTGTCTATAGCTACCAAATAATGACATCTTGTACTTGTCACGCTGTATGAGTTTAACCGCAATTGTAACATTTCTCAAATTCAAGTCATTTTACGACTCCTATTATTCGTCACTATTTATTTTGGCCCGATACGCGTTTACTTTTAATGTGTACTTTTAAGCTAAATCGCGTAAACTAGAAATAATCAATTAATGTAAACGGTCATCAAATAAATTAAAGTTTACCTCAACCAAGTAATAAATAGTTATTAAGAAGATAATTATTAACTTTGCGTATTTTATTTTTATTGGTCACGTAAAAGGGTTACGTTTTGCAATAAAATACATTTAGACACACCCTGGAAATACCTAGACTTACCTAGACTCAAACCAATACCCATTTTTTATCCTTAAGCATAAACTTTATTCAAATCTTGTGTTAATAGCTTATGTTAGCCGAATGTGGGCAAGTTAAACCCACATGAAATCGTCCCTAGTGTATTTAGCTAGCATAAAATCCCCTAATGATCTTCCAAAGTACTAGTACATCTCTTGCTAATTAAAACTAGTACTTAGTGTCCCCTAACTAAGTATTACACATTGGTTAATAACCATTGTTCACTTCCTTTACCCTCTAGGCCGCGGCTAATAAGAGAACACCACACAAAATCCTTAAGATTGCAAGTACCTAGCAAATCTTGTACAACATTTGGGTAATTAAGATTGGTACTTGAGTAGATCAACTAGAAACCTTAAAACCACCCATATAGGGCTGGATTCTAGTTAAGAGAGAACCAAGGAGAGCTAACTAGCTAATGTGCTTATAAATATCACTCACATTATCACTAAATACATTTTCAATACTCTTAAACTCTCTCTCAAGATAAACCATCTCCCTTTTTCTCTCTATCTCATTCGGCATAACAAATAACCGAACCAAACACGACTCACAATTCACTCTAAGGACACAAGGTAGCTTTTAAGATCGAGTATAAGGTTATAAAGAGGAACACGAGCTAAGAATACGGGTATACAAGCTTTAGAGCTTAGGTCACGTACGTTTTTAAGTGTAAGCGTATAGGGTTGCTTCATAATCCAAAACTAAGAACCCCAAGACCTTTTGTAAGTCACAACTAAGCCTCTCATGTCATTTTCATTCGTTATATTCTTGTTTAGTGTAATAGTCACGTAAAACTTGTGTTGAATAGAGTACGTGGGCACGAGCATGCATGGTTCAACCCATGCATGGTTCACGCACCCATATTTAACATACAATATACCTTGTGTGGTGCGTACACGAATTAAAACATGGTTAACATTCGAGTTAAGGCTTAACTCTCATTTAAAATACTAGAACGAGAACATTGAAGATCATTTGCTTCGTTTGTGTGAAATACACGACAACTATACGTTAACTTCTCATGTAAACATAATAACTTGACTTGGGAACACGTACATTGGCTTATTAGTCGGAAGCATGTATTAAATCGTGACTAATAAGTGGTAACGAGTGCTAAACGAAATTGTTAAAACCCTAGAATCAAAACTAGTAACCCAAGGACATTATCCGGGTCACCTTTGGGCTTGGCAGCCCATTAAGGGAGCCCAACAGGCCCATCAGACCTCGAAGGGAGGGCCTACGACTTATAAATAAGCTCTACGAGCTTATTAGGGACTAAGGGTGCTTATTGAAACTAACATGGACCTTGACACAAGCTAGAAACATAACCGGACCCTTAACGGGGTTACTAGCCCATTAAAGTGTCCAAACTGCGAACCATAAGCCACAACAAGCTCTAACAGCTTATTTGTGAGCTTACGAAGCTTATACAAGTTTGAAAGGGCTTAATGGACTTAAATAGTGTTAATGGACCAAACCTAAACCTTTAAAACTCCTTTCGGGTTCCTATTGGGCCCAAGAAGCCCAATAACGAAGCTTATTAGCTTATTGGATAAGCTGACCAAACAAACAGACCCCATTGTGATTGATACGCCTAGAAAATAAGTTAGAAACACTAATAAAACCTTTTAAACCTATTCGGGTTTGAGTTATTGGGCTCACGAGCCCAATAAGCTCGAATAAGCTCCAATAAGCTCTCCCGAGCTTATTTTCAGCCTAACAAACTTAAATAGGCTTAATAAAGGCTTTTGTGCTTTTTAAATCCTAATTGGACCTTTAAATGACTTATTGGACCTTAACGGGTCCAATAAGGCCCAATAAGCTCAATAAGCCAAAATAAGCTCATCCGAGCTTATTCATAGGCTTACAACAACTTATTTGACTTATTGGAACTTAATGAAACATAATGCCACTTGTTAGAACTTAATTGGAGTTAAAATGCGATTTTTACAAGTTAAGGGACTAAAGGTGTCAATTTGCAAACTTAGGGGTTAAAACTATCAATAACTGATTTTATAAGGTATAGGGGCTGTTTGTCATTTCTGGACTTAAGGGACTATTTTAAACATTAAAGGACCTAAAGTGTCAACTTGTAAAGTTGGAGGACTAAAAGTGTGATTTTGGAAACTTAAGGGTTTAAAATGTAAATATTGTTTATTTCATAAACCTAGGGACTGTTTTGTAATTATAATAAACTTAAGGGTATTTTGTGAACGAAAGTGAATTATTTAAACACTTAACGAATCGGACGAGTTATAATATCTTCGGATATTATTCGGTTTTAAACACGACTTAATAAATATGAATATTTATTAACAACGCTTATACGTTTCCCAAGAGCCATCACGTAAATACAAATACAATAAACATGTGCACCACCACACAAGTGATAACAGTATATATAAACTAGCAAGATATTGTAGTTTAAGCATTAAGTCATTAGCCTAAATATGTAGACTAAGACTGGTCGTATTTACTTAGGTATTTGATGGTGTGTTTCATTGCTATACTTGAATATATTTATCATCCACAGAGGACTACCTTCTAAGGTGAGTTCATAGCCCAATGTTTTACAATTATTTAAATGATTTACATCGTTGGGGTGAGAACATGCTTTGTTTTACAAATTGGACGCAAGTGTACATTTTATACTTTGATTACGTGTTTGCCTAAGTAGCGATAACCCACTGAGCCCCATTATCATGAACTGTCAATTGCTAGATTGCGAGCGCGAATGTTATAAATAGATCTATTTGGGATTGACGTCCCCGTTTGGGTGAGTAGCGTTCACTATGCCGGTCTGCTAGACAACAATCGTATACCATGTCGGATTTGGGATGTTGCGGGTTAGAACATCATTTAGGGGCATTTATTGGCAATTTATTGCATCCATATACGTCGAGCTTCGGTGTCATGAGCTTAGGAAACCGTAATTACTTTTTATGATGTTTGCATCTGTTGCTTAATCATACACTTAGAAATCTTGCGGTCCTACAATTGATTTACATAAACCTATGAATTCACCAACTTTATGTTGACGTTTTAAGCATGTTTTTCAGGTCAATAAGGCACAAAGTGCGATGATACATTGGAAGTCAATAAGTGAAGAGTCAAAATTAAAGATTTGGGGTCTTATTACATTTTGGGGACAATTGTTATAAACCGAAATCTTTATTTATATTGTGGAACAATTTGAAGCCATGAGCTTATGTAACAAACTAGTATTTTGTTAATCCAATGTATCTTTTTCAAACGACACGTTTAGTGGTCGTTCTCATATCTTGTGCTATTGAACTATGAAGTAACGCCCTCGGATATTCAACATTCCACTGCGACCCAGATTTGGGGGTGTTACAGGGGTACAATTATGGAACCCATGTTGGTCTTGATGGCTTAAGTTGTTCTCTAGGTTTATAAGTTGTTCTCTAGGTTTTCCATTCAAATAACAATTAACCAATGGATCCTCCATCCCTGTTAAGGTCAAAAGAAAAACTATGAATGTCAAAGCACTTTAATTATAATCAACTTATTTTGTATGGTACTAAGCTTATTGATTAATATGCGTTTCAGGTCATGAGCATGAAGGTGCATGCATAACATGAAAGAGACAAGGAATTTTAGGAATTATCTTTGGTAATTGACAATGGTTATGATTAAAAGTTGTTACTAATAAAGAGTCATATTTTGTTTTGGTTTTACTCACATTTGACTTATAAATAGCGAATGATTCTCAATTTGGTTCTCTTTTTACTAAACTATATTCTTAAACCTCCTTGTTGGTTGAAATTGTTATATCTTGTTGTCTACTTGTATATGTAGCTGTAAAACCACAATAGGTGTTTAGTTACTGGATTATGATGGAATTGGAATTCAAATACAGTTTTGTAAGGTCTTTAGTTAGCAAAATGGATTTCAATATCAAATAAATCTATTAAATGCATCAGTTGTGGCCTATGACCATTCATTTATTGTATTGATGGTTGTTTAGCTTGGGAATTGGGTTGTGTTCCGATTTACAAGCTTTTGATACTCAGTGGTCAAAGTGCCATAAGTGAATTTATAATCGTTGTTCATTTATACTCGCACGCCCTATACTATAAGTTACTTAGAAAATTTTCCAAATACTATACAATACAAAAGTATCAATGCACAATACTTAACATTAGCTACTGACAAACTTATCTTGTTTGTATATAAGCTCAATTTCGAGTACTTTATAAAATCATGTTTTAAACACACCAAAAGTAAGAAAGGGATACTTTTAAGTTGAAAATATCTCTATCAAAAAATTGTGATGCCAGAAAAAGCATTCACATGTATATCTATATAATCTTTAAGATGTTATTAGACTAATCAGTGTTCTTTAAAACCTTAACTTGGCTTATCAATCAAATATCTTCCCTTTCCCCGGTTTGTAAAAACAAAAATACAACTAAATCAAATTCACAAAGAACTCGAAATAAAACAACCCCGCCTTTCCAGCTATATGGACTCAAAAACGATCAGGAATCAATAGCTTTAGCAGGCTTCTTGAAAGCTAGCCCATGCCCGTTAATCCAACCCCGATAATACCAGCTAATGTCCCAGCAGTATTAGATACTCCCATTACTATACCAGCATAACGAGGAGCAATATCCATATGATTCACACCAAACCATCTCTTCCTAATGACAAAAAGCCGAGAGCTAAAGATGAACATAACACCACACCATCTGGCGTTCTAAAATAAGGAATAGCAATCAATGTAAAAGAAGAAACTGCTAATCCCACGGTATTTAATACCTTTCTTGCTTTAGTCATCGACATAATCTTTTTAGTTATCACATGGTCAGCAATCACCCCGCCAATATTTTAAAATACAAACATGTTTAAATAAGGCATCATTTTAGAAGAGCCCATATCTTAAAGGCTTGATTTGAGACCTAATACGAAGTATGTGGGTAGCCAGTTCATAAGGACGTATAGCGCATAATGAAACGTGAAATTATTAGCAACAATAGCCCATACGGGTAAGCTGAGAAATATTTTGCGCCATGGGATTTGACTTTTGTTTTTTTTAGTATTTTTGACTTTGACTATCTTTGATTGGGAGCAATGATTTACCAAAACCAGATGCAGCAACTTTCGGATTTTGTGACCGAGGCGCCTCAGCTAAAAATACAGATTTCGGGCCCTAAATACATACCAAACGTTGTTAGAGAAACAAATCTTGAACGTTCATGTGGTGGGACCCACTGAGCTAAAACAGTATGAATGGACAAAAATATAAACCCTTGTGTACATGTTTGGATCGAGTGGTACTAAAGCACATGTTAAAGACCATAGTATAAATGAGAGTAAGAGTGCACGTCTACCGCCTATTTTTTAAGCTGCCTAGCCACCAGGGACTTGTGATAAAGCGTATCCATAATAGAATGTGTTATATTTAGTATCCATATTAGTCTATAAATATTAAGTCTATTGGGTCATTTTGTAAGTTTAGCCCGTGTTTAGCCCAACTAGGGAATATATAGGTCGGTTATATACTCTATATATATACAAACGATGTCTTCTGTCTAGGCATTCAAGAGTCAAGGTTTTCTTCTTTTTTGCATCAGGTTTCATCTCCATTAAGAGTTGGTTTTCTTCCCCCTTATCTTTATAATAAAGAGGTGAGGGGGAGGGGTCTATGTACCGTCATCTTTTTTACATACTCAATAATAAATCGATATTGAGGGTTATTCTTGTGTGTATATTACGTCTACTATTACGAGTTCTATTTGTGAGGGTATCGGTTATCTTCTTGGAGTTTCTTGATCGTGTATTCCGTGTTCTAGTAAACCAGGTTTGTTGGGATTTAAACAACAAGTAGTATCAGAGCTAGGTTCGAAGGGATTGGTTGCTAGGTTTCGATCATTATTGCTTGGGCTAGAAGTATAACGATGGTTGCAAGGTCTGGTTTTTGATGGTTCTGTTTTCAGAAATTAGAAGACACAAGGTTTCTTGAAGATCGTTTTTGACTTTAAAGGTGTCGGGTCTTTCTTGCAAAGGTTTCTCACATAGTTCTCGGGGCTGTTAGAAGTCGACAAAGGTGGAAGGTTTTTCTGTTGTTGTTAGGTTTCATCTAATTGGTTCAAGAAAACTTCAAGTTACTTGGTTTTTTGGGAAAGAAAAAAACAAGTACATGTCAATCTATCAGTTTATAAAAGTCGTTTTTGCTATTGGTTGTATTAGCATAGGGTTTAGACGACATGAATATACTTCAAAGGGTTCTTGGTTTTTGGGTTCAATAAAATCAAGGTGTAAGGTTTGTAAAGAAGAAAATGTTTATTGGTTTAGATGTTTATATATACCAATGGACATCATAAGGTGTTTTAGGTATTTCCTTTTCTAGTTCTTGAAAACGTCTAAAATAAAACAAAGGAAAAGGTGGTCTACTAGTGTGGGTTTCTTTTTGTATGCAAACCAACGAGGAGAAAAAAAGGATTATAAACTTTAAGGATATTGTTTATTTAATGGGGATTTAAATCTTGGCGTAAAAAAGTCTCGAGATTTTAAAGATTTGGTTGTTAAATAAACATATCATTACTTTGAAGGGTTTTTTGCACAAGGTACTTTGTTTAGTTCGGTGTTGTGAGGTTTACATCATAAGGTTATCAGAATAAACAAAGGGATAAAAGAATGATGACGGGGAGCAAGTTTGACATCAAAAAATTCGATGGGAAGAATGACTTCGCGCTATGGCAGGTAAGGATAAAGGCTTTGCTGGAACAGCAGGGATTAGCTGCAGCATTGGAGGAATTACCTGCAGCCACAATAGCGGCATACGATAATGTCATTCAGAAAAAATCTTTTAGCGCATTGATCTTGTGTTTGGGTGATCGGGTCCTATGGGAGATTACCAAGGAGACGACTACAGCGGGGATTTAGAAAAAGTTAGAGACTTTATACATGACAAAGTCTTTAGCTAATCGTCTGTACTTAAAGAAGAAGTTATACACCTTCAACATGCATCTGGGTAAGAGTCAGTCTGAACATATTGATGAGTTTCACAAAGCTGGTAGGTGACTTAGCGGCTATAGATACTGTTATATCTGATGAGGACTAGGCATTATTATTACTCACATCTTTACCATTGTCTTATGATAATTTCATGGAGACCTTGCTATATGGTCAGGATACTTTGAAGCTAGAAGACATGCTCGCGACACTTAATTCTAGGGAACTTCAGAAGATGAAGGAAGCAAAGGGTGATGGTGGTGAAGGGTTGTATGTGAGGGGGAGATCTGGTCAAATAGATATAGTGCAGGGTACATATAGTGCGTGGTCAAAGTCATAGAGAAGAAGCAGCAAACTCAGGTGTTATATATGTCAGTCTGAGGAGCATTTAAAGAGGGATTATCCTAGGTATAATCACAAGAAATCTCAAGGTTTTGTCAGGAATGAAGATTAGGTATCTAGTTCTGGAGCTGATGGGTATGACAGTGATGTTATGATGGCTATGGGTGTTGAAGAACTATTAGACTGGATCATGGATTCAGGGGGCTCATACCATATAACATACATGAGGGATTACTTGGTTGATTTTAAAGAGTATGACGGTAATAATATACTGCTTGGTGATGGCAGGGAATGCCGTGTACGAGGGATGGGTAAAGGTTCAAGTACAGATGATGGATGGGTCAAGTTTCATGTTGAACAATGTCAGGTATGTTCTTAATTTAAGGCAAAACTTGATATCGTTGGGTACTCTTGAAAAAGAGGGCTTGACCGTGAATATGCAGTCGGGCGAGATCAAGGTTATAAAGGGTTCGCTGATGGTACTATCGGGAACAACAAGGGCTAATTGCGTATATACCCTGGGGGGTCAGATAGTGACAAGGAAGACATTGAAGGGTAGGAAGCAGTTAGGAGAATATCTGGGTGGAAGATCAAGACGGGTAATGTTCTTGATTCTTGTAATCAGGGGTCTACACAACAATGTATGAAGAGTTTGGTCACCAAACATTTGGGTGTTGCAAGGATATAGTAGCATAATGGGTTGGTTAAGGAGACGAATGTGACACTCTTGGCTAAGGTACATTATTTTCTGATTCAGTATGGTCTGTCCAAGGTTTTATGGGCTAAGGATACAACCATGTCTACATATCTAGTGAACAAGGTCACCATCATCAGCGGTTAGATTTAAGACGCCTATATATATTAGGGTTTTTTGGTTGGCTTGCTAGTATTAAGAAAGGGATGCTTGAACCAGTCAAGGTCAAGTGCATATTCATGGGATACCGTAAAGGTATAGTGGGTAATAAAGCTTTGTAGGTTAGATGACGTTACTTCAAGGTAGTGCTTTACAGGAATATGGGTTTTAATGAAAGTGGGAAATACAAGAAAACTTTCATTGGTTTTAGAGTAGGTACGGGTTCAGTGCAAGTGTTGCAAGGAGTTGAGTTTAAGGTGGAACCGCAGGAGGATCATACATATGAGGTGGAACCTCATGGGAATGTCGATCATGTAGCTGGTTCACAGGAAGTACAAACTCAAGATTTGATATACTATCATCTAGCACGTAATAGGGAGCAACACTCAACACATAAACTATTCAGCTATAGAGAAGACAGTAATGAGGCTGCTTTTGCAGTTGCTAAAGCGGAGAAGATTTATGCACATGAGTCATTGACTTTCAATAATACAATTGCTTGTGAGGTAATTTCCAAGTGGAAGGCTAGATTGAAAGATGATATAAATGCTCGGTGTATGTGCTTTGCAACGGTTGCTAGAAATGCAGTGACGACAACGATGTCTATTACTGGGAGTATACATCATGTATGTTCATAAATCTATTTCTCTATATAGATGATATGGTTTTTCTTGTGGATGCAAGGCTAAGATTTGGGCTACCAAGGGTTTGATGGATAAAGCAAAGGTAAATGTACTTGGTATGAAGATTGTCAGGGATCAGAGTGGTAATACTCTAAGGGTGTCACAGTTCAGTTTTACAACGGGAAGTTGGTAAAGACTTTGTTGGAGGGACACTCCATATTGTCATTGGAGGGTAGTCTATCAGGGGACTGTGATGTGGAAAAGAATGGTAAGTGGTCATGTATATATGCGGTTGGAAGCCAGGAGTATCAGGTGGTCTGCATGAGACTTGGCATAGCATCGGCAGATGTGGGTATATTGGATAAGTTTGATCATGGATTATAGACAGACGTATAGGTTTTTGTGGATTTTGACTACACCATGGGAAGATCGATCACTGTCATGGGTAGATCAATCACAAGGTACGGGTTGATGATACAAGGATGTGTAAGAAGCTGAGAAGCTATGATGTTGCACATGATGGCTTTGTCGCCAACTAAAGCGGGGTATATGACACTTACGAAGGCTGCAAATGAGGCTATTTAGCTAAAGGGACTCGCAATAGAGTTAGGATTCAAGCTAAAGATAGTAGCAGGTATTGCTACAGGTGCCTTGTCAAAGGTTATCCCTGGTCTGAGGTTCCAGCATAGGTTGAATTTGCTAAGTATTGGTATAGGCTAATATGGTACTAAGGTAGAAATTGTTATATTTAGTATCCATATTAGTCTATAAATATTAAGTCTAGGGGGTCATTGTGTAAGTTTAGCCCATGTTTAGCCCAACTAGGGAATATATAGGAAGGTTATATACTCTATATATATACAAACGATGTCTTCTGTCTAGGCATTCAAGATTCGAGGTTTTCTTCTTTGTTGCAGCAGGTTTTAACTCCATTAAGAGTTGGTTTTCTTCCCCCCTCATCTCTACAATAAAGAGGTGAGGGGAGGGTTCTATGTACCGTAATCTTCTTTTCATACTCAATAATAAATCGATATTTAGGGTTATTCTTGTGTGTATATTACGTCTACTGTTACGAGTTCTATTTGTAAGGGTATCGGTTATCTTCTTGGAGTTTCTTGATCGTGTATTCCGTGTTCTAGTAAACCAAGTTTGTTGGGATTTAAACAATAAAATGTTGAAAGAATAGTGCCTTTGCTTGATTGACTTACTCCTTCGGCATCAGCAGCAACTGTGTATGCAATCGAGAAGAATACAAGTTCCACGTGTTAGAACCAAGGTTACAAAAATCACTTGGCGCTAACTTGGCGGTTGGTACTGCCTAGCGATTAATCGGTTAACTGTGGATTAATCAGATTGGACATTTTGTGTATAAAATTATAAAATTTTGAATATATACGCCCGATTTGTCCAATTTAGCTGTTTTTTGTCGCCGATTTATCCCCGATTTGTTTGATATCTATATGTAACCGATTTTGTCAAATTTGACTGATTTATGCCTAATTTGGTCAATTTTATCCAATTAATCGGTATGTTGACCGATTTTTGACCAAACAGATTAATAAAGCCGAATTAAATAATTAAGGTGTGTGTGAGATATTAGTAAATTAATTAGGCATTCACATCCTATCATCACACACTTAGAAATTGGTAAACTTTCACTGCCTTTTGTGGGTTTATGCTGATACATAAACATTTGATCCTTAGATCTGAGACTTGGTGTCTGGATTTGCAGCGTTATCGAATACGCTTGTTGCAAAATTTTAAAGAAAATTAAACCTCGCCTTTACTAATGTTAGCATCACGCGAGGTCTACTTTTATTTTACGTTTGTGATGTTATGTTGCGTGCCTGTATTGGTGTTATGCAGCTTATAGTTTAGAAATTTGAGCAAAGTGATATAGTTGTTAGATGCTTTGGTCACTTACTTAAAAGCTGTGGATGCCGATCGCACTTGGTTTTTGTAATTTATGGAATTAAGTTTCGAGTAGTTATAATGCGTTTAGATACATTTTCTGTTTTCTTAAATGCTATGGATAGTTATCCTTAACAATTTTATAGGAGCAGTGGCTTTATTCGGAGGTAGAACTATTATGCCGTTCGTCTTAATGAACTAGGTTAAATCATGCGTTATAGATTGACATGTATTATAAGTTGTATAAATTTACTGCATTATTAAAAACTATTGGCCATTCTAACAGAAAGTATCGTCAAGCTGATGGATAATTTGTTAGTAGGCATGATGGGTATTTCATTTTGAGGAGGAAATATGGCAGTGATTAAACATACAATAAAAGCAACCCAGATTTCTAACCAAACGACATATTAACTTATCATTTTCGATGTTGGCTGGTATTAGAACATGACACATTAACCTATCATTCCTTTTAAAGGGCGACACTAAGGGGTCTGCAAAAGGTCAGTATGAATCTGTTAGCATAAACGTAGTGTTGGAATATGGTAGTTGAATCCGCATGTTATACGATTAGAAATACGTAAGCCTATTTGGGGCACACACGTTAAGACACGAAGAGTGCGTTTATTAAACATTTAATATATATATTTATTATTAAAGGTTTAATATGCTTCACGTAATAATTTAAATAACTGTTGGTTACCGTTATATTCTATAACTAACTTAAACGAATATTTAAATATGAACCGGATGGACTAAAATTGATAAAACCCAAACTTTAAGGGTTGTTCCATTGTGGCCAGACCCTAGGAGGATCTAGAAGGGTTTTGGGATCAATTTTATAATTAAGGAAAAGATATGAGGAGGTGTATTGTGATAAGTATTAAAAAGGTTTCCTAGTTTATCTCCAACTAGGGTTGAGGTGATATATAAACACCTCATCCATCTCCCTCATTGATTTATTCGTTCCACTTAAAACCATCCCTAACCAAAACCCTTATTTTGTTTTGTTTCTCTTCCCACACAAAGCAAATCATGACAATACTATATTTGTTTTCTATTCCTTCAGTGACTTGACAAAACAAATAGGAAAAGTGGTGGTTTGCATGAATGGATATGTATGCATGGTTTTATTAACATGTTTTACAATTAATAATGCATCAAGTGATCCCTTCTATAAAACTAAATCGGTTTGGATTACAACTATAACACCCCGTGTTTTCGGTCATTGTACGACGATTGCGTGCCCGATGTCGTAAATATTATTTTACGAGTTTCCGTGAACGAGCGTCGACATTTAAAATTTTATTTGTCGCTAATAAATATTTTTGTATTTTATTATGAAAAATTTAGAGAAGAATTGATAATTTTTATTTTTGACGTTTCGCGAGTCAACGGTTGATCGCGCGTTCGTTAATCGTTTTGAGCATCGTAAAAATTTACGACATGTCTCGCTATTATTCTTATGATCATAAAATATCATTTTATGAACCGTGTCATCTTTGTTCCTCAACCTTGGTCATAGCTCGCGTTTAATTAACAAGATATTTACAAGAGATATTATGCAAGATATTTATAAGATATTTATTAGATATTTATCTAAAATATCTTTTAGATATTTTCCTTTAACTTAACCCTAGTTAACTTAACTAGAGTTTCTTAACCTTAGTTAAGCCCTATATAAAGGCTTAACTAGTAAGAAAAACATACAAAACACATTCCTAAGGTGTAAAACACAAAAATCTCTCCCATTTCTCTCTATACATGCCACGGCTCAAGAACACCCCTTTACACAATCCATACAAATTTTTCTACCACTTATACAAGCATACACACATCATTCCTAAGACCTTCTAAGGTGTTTACAAGCATTGGTTAACCATTTGCAAGTATTGGAGCAAAGATTGGAAGATTAGGGTTTCAAACCTAATCTAGGGTTTCCATTGGTGCAAGCTTGTGTTTTTGATCTAACCAAGGGTTTGGATTTGTTTGGTCATCATACTACATATCATCAAGGGTAACTAAGACTCTTTATGTATTCATACTTATGATTTTAAGTGTTCATATGTTTTATTTAGCTAAATTACCATTTAGGGTTTCTTTAATGGGTTTTGATTAAAAGTGAGATTAGAACACTTGTTATCTTGAAATCTTGGACAAAACATGACCTAATGGACCTAATATATGTAAGACATAAGATATTAAGGGTTCTAATGGGTTTGTAACAAAGTGGTAAAGCTAAAAAGTCCTAAAAACAAGTTTTAAACACATTTTGAGAAAAATATCTTAAGGGGCTGTTTGTAATTCGAAATTTACATATATGTTTTATGATTTTATAAAATACTACATGTCACAAGGATCGAGGGGTCATAAAGAACTCGAAAAACCGATTAATAACGAAGAAGATACGCTATTTACAAGTTTACGATAGTTAATACTTTTATAAAACAATTTTTATAAAAAGTACTATTCACCACAGAAACTTATACTTTATAAACATCAATAATATGATAAAACTTTCAATTACAAGAACGTGCTCGAAAGAATCACTAAAATCGGAGTTAAAACGAATAAGTTATGACGATTATACGATTAAGCTAATTAAATTTATATAAATTATTACTATTCATGAATAGTAAAAGTACTATTCATCAGCAGATTTTAACTTTTTAAAAATACGATTATTTGATACATCTTTCAAATACGAAAGCGTGAACGAAGGAAACGTACACAACGGGTTTAAAACGAGAAAGTTACACACTATTTTCTAACTTGTGCACTATTTCCTGAGGTGAATAGTGTTGGTTCGTTTTTAATAAAACTTTTTGCAAAACTTTATGGAATCATTTAAATAATATTTATAATTAGTTTAGACTTTATAAATATTATTTTACAAAGTTCTTCAGGTTTCTTTAAGAACCCCACTTGGTTATGCTTGTCGTAGTATTTCATGGAAGCCATTCGTTGAAATTGTAGTAAAAAGGTTGTGATTGTTGGTGATTATCAACTGGGCTGGACTCGTTTTGGTAACTTAGTACTGATTGTAGCTGCTAATTGACTTTATATGCGAAAAGATAATGAATTTCAATTGTCCCTCCGAGAAAATAAGCTCTTTTTAATGAAGAAAACTATTTGAGGTGAGATAAAACAGTAAATATCCGATTTGTATCATTATCCGCTTAAATATCCCCGCAATTTGCTATAACGGTCATATTTAATGAAAAGTCAAAGTTATGAGACCAAACAGAACTAACGACTAGTTACCAGTATTAATATTGGACTACCAAACTTAAGTCTGGTCAACCAGTATTAACAATATATTGTCAGAACTAACAATAAGCTTACCAGGATTAACTAGTAAACTACCAGAATTAATATTGACAATACCAGAATTAACTTTTTCACAACTTCAGTCATGCTCCAATCCTTCATGCAATCCAAGTATAACCTGAAAACGTTAAGCCACACACAAAATATACTACAAAAGTTATTCGAAAACACTATGTTTCTAGATCTAGTATATTTTAATAACTACTAAAAATAAGATAACCTATCTTAATTAATTCTACTAACTAGTATTACTAGGTTACAAACTATACATTTAATCCTCCCCTTAAATGTAGCTATGGATTTATCATACCAATATTAACCACTAAGAAATTGAACCTTGGTCCATCAAAAGCTTTGGTCAATAGGTCAGCTACATTGAAGTCTGTGTGAATTTTAATGAGCTTCTTCTCATAAGAATCTCGTATAAAGTGGTGTCTGATCTCTATGTGCTTTGTCTTGGAGTGATACACCGGATTCTTCACAATGCAGATTGTGCTTTCATTATCAATGTGAATTTTGATATTCATGAAATTGAAACCATAATTCGACATTTGATTCTGAATCCACAATACTTGTCTACAGCAACTTGCGTAGCTACATATTCAGCTTCTGTTGTAGAGGTAGCCACTATGGTTTGTTTCTTGCATTGCCATGAAATTAATCTGCTTCCAAGAAATTGACAACCACCAGTTATGGATTTCCTATCAAGGTTTGCCCCAGCATAGTCACTATCTGAGAAAGCTTCCAGGTCAAAAGATGATTCTCTAGGTTACCATAAGCCCAAATTGGGTTTGTCCTTAAGGTATTTAAAGATTCTCTTCACAGCATTAAGGTGTGAAGTCTTGGGAGTAACCTGAAAACGAGAACAAGCACATACTGCAAACATTATATCAGGCCTAGAGGCAGTTAAATACATGAGAGAACCTATCATGGATCTGTATAAGTGTACATCCACTTCATCAGCTTCCTCATATTTTATCAATGCCATCTTGGTCTCCATTGGGGTTATTGCAGTTTTCACACTTACAAGGTCAAACGTTTTCAGCATGTCTGCAACATACTTGTCTTGAGAAATAAAAATTCCATCTGTCTTTTGCTTGACTTACAATCCAAGGAAGAATATGAGTTCACCCATAGAACTCATTTGAAATCTGCCTATTCATCAACTGCCTCAAATTCAACAACACCAAGACTTTATAGTTGAGCCAAAAATGATATCATCTACATACACTTGACAACAGCATGATTCTTTCTTGTCCTTCTTAATAAACAAAGTCCTTGTCAATCGTACCCCTTCTGTATCCATGCTTCTCTAGAAATGTTGATAAAGTAGCATACCAAGCTCTAGGAGCTTGATGTAATCCATATAAAGCTTTGACAACCTTATAAACCTTCTTAGGATGATTAGGATCAACAAAATTAGGAGGTTAAGAAACATACACTTCTTCATCTATAGTACCATACAAAAATGCACTTTTTACATCCATTTGGTATACTATGAACCCCATAAATGAGGCAAAGGGCTAAAAATAAAATGCCCCCCCCCCTGATAGCTTCTATTACTTGCCACAGAGAGCAAAAACCTTCATTCAATAGTCAATACCATCTTCCCTGTCTGTGTCACTCTAGCCATAGTCTTGCCTTATTTCTGACAACTACTCCTCTTTCATCCCTTTTGTTTCGGTGTATAACATTTAGTTCCAATCACCTTTGCTCATGTGGTTGATCTACTAGAATCATTAACTGTTGCAGCTATCTGTAATACTCCTCTTGCATAGCTTCAACCACAAACTGTCTATCTTGTAGAGATTTAGAAATCTTTTTTGGTTCATCTGAGATAAGAAGAAGGCTAACAAACAATGTTGTTGATCTTTCTGATGAATTTTCCTTTACTGCACTTTTGAAATAACTTACAAGATGCATGTCCTCTGAATGTTTCTGCAATTGATTTAGTTTGCATAGATGATTAGGATCACCATGTATTTGAATTTGGGCCGTGAATGTTGTGTATCCTAAGAGTAGGAATGGGACCTAACAAATAATTCTGTTCGGTAGTTGTTGAAATCATGGATTCATACACTCGTCATCAATAAGAAAGCACTTATCAAAAAAAATCCCTTTCTGAGGTTTTGTTAAGATTTGTGAGCTCTGGCATATCTGAATCATCTTGATCAGCAGGTTGAGGATTATCTTGTCCACTACCAGAATTAACTGACTGTTTAGTACTGGTAGCTTTTGGTTCTTAGGTTATTCTTCTTAAATTGCTTTGGTGCAAGTTAATTCCAATTCTCTCTAAAAAGCTAGATTTTCAAGAGTATCTTCTGAAATGCCAGTAGAAAAAGCTTCCTTCTCTGTGTTTTAAGGTTTTGAAGCTCTGTCAAAAACTCTTCTGCCTTTGAATTAGTAGAAGACATCTTTGGTCCAACTTTTGATTGCAGTTATGCTGGCCCACACACCAACCCTGCCACCAACTGCTGTTGGTACAACAATAGCTCCCTCATCTCATCTTCTTCCTCAGATAGCATTTGCATTAGAGTTTGTAGTTGTACCTCGCACTGTTAGTCACTTCTGAATACATGCATTGTGGGTTAGTTTATTCTCAAAGAAAGGAATATAGTTCATAGAATCAGTAAGATAATCAATATCAAACATCCATCTATAACCTACTCCTTTCACATTAGGTTTTTCTTTAAGAAATTATACATGCAGATTTACTTCTACCTTTTTGGTTACTAAATTATATACCCTAAAGGCTTTGCTATTTAGTGAGTAACCAACTAAGAAACCCTCATCACATTCATCAAACTTTGCCATGCACACTTAGAGTATCTAAAATGGTAAACATGCAACCCAAAAGGTCTTATGTAGCTAATAATTGGTTTGTGGCCAAACAAAAGCTCATAAGGAGTTTTGTTTTGAGGTTTTGTCACCCTTACCCTATTAAAGATATAGCAAGCAGTACTAACTACTTCTGCCTAAAAAGTAGTTGGTAAAAGTGAGTCTGCTAGCATAGTTCTAGCTGCCTTAATTAGGGGTCCTGTTCATTCTTTCAGCAACTCCATTCCGCTGTGGAGTTCTGGCATTGTTATACTCTTGTTTTATTCCCTTGTTCCCACAGAATCAAGAATATCCCTTATTCTTAAATTAGTGCATTATCTTGATCTCATGAATTTATCCCTGTGATTATCGCTGGTTTTCAATTTGTCTAATGAAGGTTCTGAAGAATGCCACTATTTCTTTTCATCCTTTGTAACCAAGAAGAATACCCAACTAAATCTGGTACAATCATCAGTAATTACAAGGCAATAACTTGCATGATTAATGCTTTTTACAGAAGTAGGTCCAAAAAGATCCATATGCAAGGTGTGTAATGGCTCAGTGATTGTTCTTTCTAATTTAGCCTTATAGGAGGCCTTGTGTTGCTTACCTTTGTGGCAGGCAACACATGTCATTGGTATTTTATGAAAACCTAGAAGGGTGACCCTCTTACAAGGTTTTCCTTCACAGTTTGTTTAAGTTTTTAAAAATTTATATGACATCAACTCTGTGCCATAATTTAGAATTATCAGATGTGGCTTTTGCATCAAACAAGCATAATCTTTTGTGAGAGAAATGTATATTCATATCAAACACTGTACATATTTGTGTTGACTAGGGACTTTTAGAAGTATTGATTTTCACTCAGGCATCTTTAACGTCAGGAGACACAACAAGGACATTTCAGTTTTAGTTAAAAATGAACCTTGTGATGCTTATCACATATTTGTGATATTGATAATATGTGATAAAATGCCCAAGTTCTTTTTACAAAAAGGACACACTATCAAATTCTAAATTACCAACTCTTATTCTGCCTTTACCAGTTATGTAGCCTTTGCTACCTCCAAAGGTAACAGAATATCCCAATTTGCATCTTCAAAAATCTTCTTCAGGTGATCCTTTTACGAGTTCATGTGCCCTGAGCATCCACTATCAAATATACCTTTGTCCTCCATGTTCTTGAGTGGATGATCCTACACATGAAAAAGAGAAATTAGTTTCTCTTGGGGACCCAGGCCTTTTCAGGCTTGGGTCTGCCTTGTGGTCCTTTAACATTTACAGTTCTAACAAAATTTGGATTCCACTTATTATATTGGAGTTTTGGTCTTGTGCTCTCCTAATTATCAACTGCTTGAGAGTCTTAACAGCAGATGCCCCAAATTTCCCCTTTACAGCATGGGAGAGGAAATATAAGTCATTCTTGCTGTATTTCTAACAATGGGTCTTCTCACAGGTGAATGTGATTTTGAAAAATGACTTCTTTGATTAAACTTATTCACCTGGGGTCTTACAGGACCAAAACTGTTTGTGTGATTGGTAGGTACTGGTTGTTTAGATCTACCAGTATTAACATTAGTCCTGACATAATTAACATTATGCCTAACAGAATTAACATTTGTCCTACCAGTATTAACATTAGACCTAACAACATTAAGTTGTAATGGTCTAGGTACAAAATGATTAGCACGATTAACACTGTTTGCATTGTTCCATACTAGTTTTGCCACCCCGTTACCAGTATTAAAAACCCTTTGTTTCTTAAGCTCGACCTCTCTTGCCATCTTCTTTTCATAAAAGTCACAATCTTTGATCAAGTGACTTAGGCTTCCACAAACAAAACACTTTTTCTTGATGAAAGAGTAACCTTCTCCTAGTTCTCTTTCCATGATTTTATTCTAATTCTTTCCTTTAACTTCAGTTGTCCCTGATTTTTCATTTTTGCCCTAGGACGTTTTACGTGTGTTGCAAAACTAGGTTCAATCTTCTTTTGATTCAGAACAACTTTTTCATTGTGGTAAATGGACTTAGACGCAGGGAGACATCATGCACTTTGATTTACACTTAGGACTTTATGTTTCAGATCAAACAGTGCTCCAGAGCGGATTTCTAAAGCTCCTTTCACTGTCATTTGATTGACAGGTAGAATGCTCAGTGGAATTGTCATCTGAGCCACTAATTTCAGGCTTTTGAGGTCCCTTTTTACCATAAACATACAAAGAATCATCAATTTCCTCTTGTGGTTTATGAGTATAATCTCCATATAATGGACGTGGAACTCCTTTGAAATTATTAGTCTTTGAATTCTATTGTATTAAAGGTTTGTGAAGGAAATCTTCTTCTGTACACTTAACCACAGTACGATTCATTTCTTCCTCATAGCTGATTTAAAACAACCTTGTTTGACTGTATTTCATATCCTAAGCCAAACTTTACTATTTGAAACTACCTGAATAACTAATTTCCAAAAGGTTTTTAGAAGATTTTTTACTAGAATCTACTATTTTCTGCAATTGTTCCTTTTCTTTTATAGCTTTCATTCCTATTCTCCTATATTTTTTAATTTTTCATCTTTTCTTATTAGTTTCATTTGCTTGAAATGTAAGATGTTCATTTAGAGATAATTGCTCGCTTTTGAAAAGTAAAACTTGAGCTTCTAAATTTCTCAACAGCTAGTGTATAGGCACGTATTTTTGCTTCTTGTTCTCTTAACTGATTCAATTTGATCATCAAATAGTGTTTTAAGCTTATTATATGAATTAATGCATAGTTTTAGAACTTAAATGATAACCTCATTATTTGAGCTGAATGTCATGAGTGGGCATGATTGTTCTCTTCCTTCCTTTAATTGTATGTTCTCCACAATGAACAAACCCCATCATCCATAGTCCGCAAATAGTTCTGATTATGCTTTTTCCTTTCAAGCTCCCTTGTTATTGAATAAAAGAGTCTCTATTATTTTCCATCATTTGTCCCCTTGGATGGGCATTCTCTAGCAAAATGACCAGTGTTGTGACATTTGAAACATTCAAGCTTCTTTTTGTCAAAACCAACAGGTTTGTTTCCATCAATCCGGACTCTCCTTCTAGTCTTTTTGTAGAACTTCTTCATTCGAATAGCAATCATTGCTATCTGCCAGTTTATGTCCATCTCTTCAATGTCTATATCATCAATCTGTTCCAGGTCTTCATGAAGCAAGTCCAAATCTTCAGATTGTTTGGCAAAGAGTGAATAAATAACTTCATCAGCAAAACCAGCAGGAACTTCTCTTTCTTGAATATTGTTTGAAGAAGTAGGAGTACAAGTACTGTAGGCACCAGTATGACCAGACTTAACCTTGTATTAGTGCTGCTCTTGCCTGCTGTGTGAAACAAAAGCAACGTTTTGAGCACTTGCAGATGATTTTGAGGTACTTGTGAGTTCTTTCTCAAAAACTCTAAGGTTATTATACAAGTCATCAATAGACAAAGTGTCAACATCTGGTTTGGTTCTCATTGTCATTGCCAGATTTGACCAAGCTGGGAGCAAAGATCTGAGAAACCTGTGATTTGCATCCTCCATTGATACTTCAGCACCATAGGCTTCCAACTATGAAGATTAGTTGTTTGGAAACTGTCTTATCTTTCTAAACCATTCAAAAACTTGATGATAGTAATATGCCTCAAATCTGTTTGTTTTAAAACAACTTTCTGCATCTTCTTTGAATTTGCATTACCACCAAACCTAGTCCTTATGGCTTCTTAAATTTATTTTGCATAGTCCATTCCATGAAATCTTCTCAGATGTTCCTTGGGAATGGCCATAAGTAAGATGGTTATAGCCTTCCTTTCCTTTTCAACAGCATGAGTTTTTGCAGCAGATACTGGTGGAAGTATTCTAACAACAGCATCTTTTCTAGTTGAGATTCTCTTCTTTGAATTTCCATCTGAATTACCTTCCAAACATCATTATCAATATATTCAAGGTAATGCTCCATCTCCATAGCCCATATATCATATTCCTCCTTCTTCAGAATTGGGAGTTTGATATTTAAGATAGTGGTTGTTGTAGGAATGAGTTGTTGTTGTTGTTGTTTTGGTTTATTTTGTTGCAGTACCATTTTCTGATGCATCTTCATGAGTATGTCTAATTCTTATCACAGATGTTGAGAGTAATCATCATTAGCAGGTTGAGACATTTTTCTAGATCTGAAAGTGATTGTTTGTGATCTTGAGATTCTTCTTATTCAAGAGTTCCCTCTAGAGGCTCTGATACCACTTGTAGGTCCAAAGTCTTGGATCTGTTTAGCCTTTTGTAGGACAATAGCTAACTTGAATAAATACAAATCAACTATATGAGAGACAATGACTATGAATACTATGTGCTAATGCTGAATCTTAACACAATTACTAAGAGAAAACACACTTGTAAACTTTGCTATTTGCTATTAATTTCTATTAGAATACTATTTTCAATCTCATACTAAACATTGTGCCGTAGGGTTCCTTTTATACACCAAGGAAACCCTAATGGGCTTTACAAACGTGTGAAAGGATAATGTATATCCTTTCCTAAGATATCTCCTAAGATATCTATTATCACTATTCTGTTACATAAACAGACTTAACCAGACAAGGCCAGTACAAACTATAGCACTGCCAGCTTATTAATTTAGTTTACTGGCAGATTAAAAATATGTCTACCAGGAAGACTTAAACTCATATAACTAACCACGACTTAATGTTTGTTAACAATATAATTCCTAACAATCCTCCCCTAACTTGAACTTCACTTGTGATCTTTAAGTTTCTTTGAGTGTCTTCATTATAAGCTTCTTGAGGATGTTGTGAACAACAATTTTGGAATTATCCTTGAACTACAACCCTTTGAATTGATCACTACCTGATCTTTGCAGCAACTATTCTTCCTAGGTTTCATCAATAAGACTTCACAACGACAAGTCATTATATATTCGGCAACACTTGGAATAAAGCAGCAACATTGACTATATGTACATCAAATCATAAAGTTTCAGTCTATTCTCATCACTTCTAGGTGTGTTAACTCCTGTGAGAGGTGAATCATTAAAAATTTAATGGATTTGATGTCTCTTTACCAGTTAGCCATTAACTCTAGAGTAGCCAATGTTTGGTTTATAAAACCTGGTAAATTAATTAACCATTTCATACTCTTTAGTGCATGAAAATCTGGTGAGTTTGAATTACCTTGGATTTTTAGAATATCATCAGCTATTAATGGATATGATAAAGCCTTTACCAAGTAACCGTTTGCTCTTGGGCTAGCTAATCCTTTGGTGGAATCATGGCATCACCCTGGTGGACTAGTAACCAATTTAACTTTTGGAACTTAAATCATTGGTAAGTTGAGTACCATCTAGTTTTTGGTAAACTGTTAACCATATAAATGGATTTTCTATAGCCTTTACCACAAGCCATAACCTTGTGGGCTAGCCAACTCTTTACAAACTTAGATATGGTGAGTTGATAACCATACAATTTTTGGGAAATTGTTAGCCATAAACGGATTTGAGAAGTCTTTACCAAGAGCCGTTTGCTCTTGGACTAGCCAGTCCTTATGTCTGTTAGACATGGTAGACTGATAACCATTTGTTGTGTTAGTGCATAGCACCTCCACCAAGTGTTATCTCTTCTCAACTCCATTTTACATAAACAGCTCTCTATCTATATACCACAACTCTGAAAATTCTTTTAAACATTTACAAATTTATTGCTGCTGAGCTTGTTAACTTCAAGAGTTGATAGCACACCTCATCTTTTCTATCTCCTATAAGTTTCTTTTCAAGCATAACTTGACAAACTTTAGATGGCAATGGATACTTGACTTCAGTCAGCATATAAATGTGTGCAGCCTCCAAAGTTAAACAATGAACAGCACAACTATGAAAATATCTCCAACTAAGTACCTTCAGCTGATGTGTTAAACTCTAAACAGCGTCCTCTGTAGATGGTGGATCAAACATAGTCTTTAAATCCCCTCATAAAACTCTTTCATATTCTTCTTCAGGTCTGTTATCTCCATACTTCAACATCATCAGCCTATACAACTCCTTGAGATCATCTCTTGTTAAATCATTCAATAAGCATGGAAAGTTCACATATACCACATCTGTGTTATCTTCCCTGATGATCTGATAAGCACCTTTTTTTCCAGTCTTGATAATCTGCCATTTGACTATCTTTGCAGGTGATGGTCCTTGTGGAATTGAACTCATTGGAAACTCTTCTGAAGATGGTTCATCCACTCTTTCCTCCATGTAGGCTTCAACATCATCCTCAGTGCCAGATTTTGCAGATTCAGACTTCTTCTGCAATCCTTTCCTTGCCAAAGATTTTCGTTTAGTATATCTTAAAACTGGTTTTTTAATCTCAAATTCCTCTTCTCTCTTCACTGACTCTTTATCCTTCTCTTTAGGAACAGAAACATCCTCCCTTGTGTCAGACTTTAGCTTCTTGGAAGATTTTGTTTGAGGCTCTACACCAGTTCTTTTCCTACTCTCTTTCTGTGTATCCATAGGCACAAACCTTTCCATGCTTCTCATCAAATACTCAAATTTTTCTTTAAGTTCTTCATCTGTAAGCTTCTTTATCTGAGCCAATTTCCATCCACCCTGATTCTTCAAATAAGTGGCCATATACTGTCTTTGCTGAGCCTGAGTCATTGGTTTATCTCTTTGAGCTTTTGCCTTTTGCTCTGCAATAAGTTTTCTTCTCTGACTTATCAAACCCACCATTCTCTGAGCATAATCAGCCTCAGATACATCTTCTCCTGCAATCTCTTTGACCAGATCTGCATTTGCTTCCAATTTAGCCCGAATTGTGTCCCAATCTTCTTCTGTATAAAACTGAGCAGCCTCTTGCACTTGAGCCATTCTTTTCTTTTGAGCTTCAGACAACTCTAACTCCTCTTGCAATCTTTTTGCAGCCAATTCATCCTGTCTTTTTAGTTCTTCTCTCCTTGCATTTTCAGCCTCCTCCTCAGCTTGTATTCTTGCTATTTCTGCCAAACTAGCCTGCTCTTCTCTGATTTGTTTCTTTGTTCTTTTGGTCTGAGGAGTCTCTTCAAGTACTGCCTTTCCTTCTCTTTGACTAGCACTAACATGTTCACCACCAGAACTAACTTTTTCACTAGCAGACTTAATATCTGTGAAACCAGTACTAACATCTTCGAAACCAGTACTAACATCTTCAGCATCCAGTCTCCTCCTTACTCCAGTCTTAACATTTCTCCTCTTGGTCTTGATTTGACTAAGGGCTTCAGCTAGAGTTTCAGCTGCTTCTAAACCTTGAGGACTAATATCTGTTTCTCCTGAAGATTTGCCTTGTTTGGGAGTCTCAAAAACTTCTGATTCATCTTTTTGTAAATTCCTCCCCTGTTTGGAAGAATTTTCAGCAGCCTCATCTTCTGAATCAGTGAGAACCACTCGTCTGCTCTTGACAACCTTTTCCATTTTCTTAACTTTCTTCACCAACTTCACTATTGCATTCCCCATAGTCTGCTTAGTCTGCTTGAGATCCTTCTCCAAGCTTTCAATCCTGGTCATTAACTGTGGAACCAGTTGAAAAAGATCATCTACTGACATGTGCCCTGTTTCTGCCTCATGAGTATGAGTAGGAGCCTGGGTTTGTGGAATGTCAGATTCTTGTCTAGGTGAAGATGGTTGGTGTTCAGGTGATGGTTGCTCAAAGGGGTGCTCCATGGTTTCATGTTCAGGTGCAGTAGAAGGTGATGAAGGTTCAGATGTTGGTTCAGTTACAGGTGTAGGTGGAATGGTGGTGGATTCAGTTGGTGCAGGTTGAGATGTAGGTGGTGGTGGAACTGTAGAGGATGATGGTTGAGATTGAGTTCCAGCTTGATCTGCTTGACCTGCATTTTGAGCAACAACAGGCAACATAGCAGGCAATAAAGGTCTTGGTACCCCCCTAAAACCCCTTTTCATGTTTCCAAAAATCTTTTTGGTCAAGGCCACAGCCAAATAAGGGTGTTTGCTTTCAGTTTGTATTTCCAAAATCATTTGTAGAAAGCGAGGGTACATCAAAAACTTAGTTTTACTTTTCAAATTAGCCACCATTCCATCAAAAATCAATTTTGAAAAGTTATAAACCCTGCCAGTGGAAAGACAAATCAAAGCAGTTGCAATATTGCTACCAAATTGATCCCATCCACCACTTTTAGGGCTTATGCAGTGTAAAATATGATGGACCAAGAATCGCCATTGGGGTGTGAAAAAGCTTTTCCAAAAAGTAAAAGAACCATCAGTTGGATACCCCATATTCCCCATTCCCTCAAAAATCTCAGTATTTGGCAACATAGAAATCCCTGAAGCATCGGCTAATTGAAGCTTACTTCGAACAGATGCCTCAGTGATTGTATACTCAAGAGTATCTATGGTTGCTCTTAGTTCTAGAGTCCCATCAGCAAGAGTTGAGGCAGTTGCAGTCTGCCAAAACTGTTTGACTAGGGAGTCATGGATAGTAGGATTGTGAGTCAAGGCATACCTGATATGCGAGCCTTTTAAGAAATCTACTATCTCTGCAAACCCTGCACTTTCTTCAGGTTTCTTTAAGAATCCCACTTGGTTATGCTTGTCGCAGTATTTCATGGAAGCCATTCGTTGAAATTGTAGTAAAAAGGTTGTGATTGTTGGTGATTATCAACTGGGTTTGACGCGTTTTGGTAACTTAGTACTGATTGGAACTGCTAATTGACTTTATATGCGAAAAATAATGAATTGCAATTATCCCTCCGAGAAAATAGGTTCTTTTTAATGAAGAAAAACTATTGTAGGTGAGATAAAACAGTAAATATCCAAATTTGTATCATTATCTGCTTAAATATCCCCGCAATTTGATCTAACGGTTATATTTAGAGAAAAGTCAAAGTTATGAGACCAAACAGTACTAACGACTAGTTACCAGTATTAATATTGGCCTACCAGACTTAAATCTGGTCAACCAGTATTAACAATGTTATTGTCAGAACTAACAATAAGCTTTCCAGGATTAATATTGGCCTACCAGACTTAAATCTGGTCAACCAGTATTAACAAATTATTGTCAGAACTAACAATAAGCTTACCAGGATTAACTAGTAAACTACCAGAATTAAAATTGACAATACCAGAATTAACTTTTTCACAACTTCAGTCATGCTCCAATCCTCCATGCAATCCAAGTATAACCTGAAAACGTTAAGCCATATACCAAATATACTACAAAACTATGCGAAAACACTATGTTTCTAGATCTAGTATATTTTAATAACTACTAATAATAAGATAACCTATCATAATTAATTCTACTATCTAGTGTGAGTAAATTTACAAACTATACATTTAATCCTCCCCTTAAATGTAGCTATGGATTTATCATACCAATATTAACCACTAAGAAATTGAACCTTGGTCCATCAAAAGCTTTGGTCAATAAGTCAGCTACATTGAAGTCTGTGTGAATTTTCTCTACCCTAATGAGCTTCTTCTCATAAGAATCTTGTATAAAGTGGTGTCTGATCTCTATGTGCTTTATCTTGGAGTGATACACCAGATTCTTCACAATGCAGATTGTGCTTTCATTATCAATATGAATTTTGGTATTCATGAAATTGAAACCATAGTCCAACATTTGATTCTGAATCCACAATACTTGTCCACAGCAACTTGCAGCAGCTACATATTCAGCTTCTGTTGTAGAGGTAGCCACTATGGTTTGTTTCTTGCATTGCCATGAAATTAATCTGCTTCCAAGAAATTGACAACCACCAGTTGTGGATTTCCTGTCAAGGTTTGCCCCAGCATAGTCACTATCTGAGAAAGCTTCCAGGTCAAAAGATGATTCTCTAGGATACCATAAGCCCAAATTGGGTTTGCCCTTAAGGTACTTAAAGATTCTCTTCACAGCATTTAGGTGTGAAGTCTTGGGAGTAACCTGAAAACGAGAACAAGCACATACTGCAAACATTATATCAGGCCTAGAGGCAGTTAAATACATGAGAGAACCTATCATGGATCTGTATAAGTGTACATCCACTTCATCAGCTTCCTCATCTTTTGTCAATGCCATCTTGGTCTCCATTGGGGTTATTGCAGTTTTCACACTTGCAAGGTCAAACTTTTTTAGCATGTCTACAACATACTTGTCTTGAGAAATAAAATTTTCATCTGTCTTTTGCTTGACTTGCAATCCAAGGAAGAATATGAGTTCACCCATAAAACTCATTTGAAATTTGCCTTTCATCAAGGCCTCAAACTCATCACGATGATATCATCTACATACACTTGAACCAGCATGATATCCTTTTTGTATTTCTTAATAAATAAAGTCTTTTCAATTGTACCCCTTCTGTATCCATGCTCCTTTAGAAATGTTGATAAAGTAGCATACCAAGCTCTAGGGGCTTGATGAAGTCCATATAAAGCTTTGACAACCTTATAAACCTTCTTAGGATGATCAGGATCAACAAAACCAGGAGGTTGAGAAACATACACCTCTTCATCTATAGTGCCATACAAAAATGCACTTTTGACATCCATTTGGTATACTATGAACCCCATAAATGAGGCAAAGGCTAAAAATAACCTGATAGCTTCTATTCTTGCCACAGGAGCAAAAACCTCATCATAGTCAATACCCTCCTCCTGTCTGTGACCTTGGGCCACTAATCTTGCCTTATTTCTAACAACTACTCCTCTTTCATCCCTTTTGTTTCTGTATACCCATTTAGTTCCAATCACCTTTGCTCCATGAGGTAGATCTACTAGAATCCAGACCTGTTGCAGCCTAAACTGTAATAATTCCTCTTGCATAGCTTCAACCCAACTGTCATCTTGTAGAGCTTCAGAAATCTTTTTAGGTTCCTCCTGAGATAAGAAGCAGGCAAACAAGCAATGTTGTTGATCTTTGTGATTGTTCCTTTGCTGCTTTTGAACATAACTTACAAGTGCATGTGCTCCTGAAGTTTGCTTCACTCTGCTTCTAGTTTGCACAGATGACTTAGGATTGCCAAGTATTTGGCTTTGTGGGTGAATGTTGTGAATCCTAAGAGTAGGAATGGGACTAACAGCTACTTCTGTTGGTAGGTTGTTGAAATCATGGACCATACCCTCTTCATCATAAGAAGCTTCATCAAAAATCCCTTTCTGAGGTTTGTTAAAGATTGTGAGCTCTGGCATATCTGAATCATCTTGATCAGCAGGTTGAGTATTAGCTGGTTCACTACCAGAATTAACTGAGTTAGTACTGGTAGCTTTGTCAGTAGTTACTTCCCTTAAATGCTTTTGAGCAAGTTGATCCAAGTCTCTTTTAAAAGCTAGAATTTCAGGAGTATCTTCTGAAATGCCAGTAGAAAAAGCTTCCTTCTCTTGTGTTTGAAGGTTTTGAAGCTCTGTCAAACACTCTTCTTTCTTTGAATTTGTAGAAGGCTTCCTTGTTCCAACCTTTGCTGCAGTATGCTGAACTGCTGTAGGTACAATAATAAGCTCCTCAGCCTCATCTTCTTCCTCAGAAGCATTTGTATTTGGAGTACCTGCACTGTTAGTTACTTTTGAAATACCTGCATGGTTAGTGACTGCTGAAGTACCTGCATGGGGTTTAGCTTGATTTTCCAAAGACACAGGAATATAGTTCATAGAATCAGTGAGATAATCAATATCAAACATCCATCTATACCCTACACCTTTTACATTTGGTTTTTCTTCAAGAAAATTTACATGCAGATTTACTTCTACCCTCTTGGTTACTAAATTATATACCCTATAGGCTTTGCTGTTTAGTGAGTAACCAACTAAGAAACCCTCATCTGATTTACCATCAAACTTGCCAAGTACACTAAGAGTATCTAAAATGGTAACATGACACCCAAAAGGTCTTATGTAGCTAATCATTGGTTTGTGGCCAAACAAAAGCTCATAAGGAGTTTTGTTTTAAGGTTTAGTCACTCTTACCCTATTGAAGATTGTTGAGAATCGTTTTGCCCATCTAGGATATAATAACATTGAATGACATGAAGCACAGCGGAATAACAAATAAGAACATCAATGTTATCACAAGGTTTTCTTTATTGATCTACTAATAAACTATAAACTAATAAACTAGCTAACTACTAATACACACGATTTCTTTGTGTGTCTAGACTCTCATTGGAGAAGTCTAACTATGAATGGATTATCAAACTATTCACCCTACCTCTCTTTATATACTAGAGAGGCTAGGGTTTACAAGAAAACCTTAGTCAAACATATCATAATGTTAATTTTGTAACTTCCAATCATCATTAATGTTTTAGTCAAAGTCCAACATGTCATATTAATGTTGATTTTGTAACTTCCAATCAACATTAATGTTTTAGTCAAAGTCCAACATATCATATTAAGTCCTTCTTGTTTCATTTATCTTCATATAAGCATATGTAGTTTTGTAATCATCAAATCTTAGATCCCAACAAAGATGTAACAAGCAGTATTAACTGCTTCTGCCCAAAAAGTAGTTGGTAAGAGTGAGTCAGCTAGCATAGTCCTAGCTTCTTTAATTAGGGTCTTGTTCATTCTTTCAGCAACTCCATTTTGCTGTGGAGTTTGAGCATTGCTATACTCTTGTTTTATTCTCTTGTTCCCACAAAATTCAAGCATATTTCTATTCTTAAATTCAGTGCCATTATCTGATCTAATGATTTTTAACCCTATGATTAAGCTGGTTTTCAATCTACCTAATGAAGTTCTGAAGGATGCCACTAGTTTCATCCTTAGTAGCCAAAAAGAATTCCCAAGTAAATCTAGTACAGTCATCAGTAATTACAAGGCAATAACTTGCATGATTAATACTCTTTACAGAAGTTGGTCCAAAAAGATCCATATGCAAGGTGTGTAATGGTACAATAATGGTTCTTTCTAACTTTGCTTTACAGGAGGCCTTGTGTTGCTTACCTTTTTAGCAGGCAACACATGTATGGTCATTTCTGAAAACCTTGGAAGGTAGACCTCTTATAAGGTTTCCCTTCACAAGTTTGTTTAAGTGTTTAAAATTTATATGACCTAACCTCCTGTGCCACAATTTAGATTCATAAGATGTGGCTTTTGCAATCAAACAAGCATAATCTTTTGTGAGACCAGGTGTCTTCATATCAAAACTATACATATTGTTTTGCCTATGGACCTTAAGAAGTTTCTGATTTTTCATCAAGGCATCTTAAAGTCAGGAGACACAAAAGATATTTAGTTTCAGTTTAAAAAGAACTTGTGCTGCTTATCACATATTTGTGATATTGAGAAAAGATTTAAAAATGCGCAAGTCTTTTACATAAGATCCACTATCAAAATCTAAATTACCAACTCTTATCCTACCTTTACCAGTTATGTAGCCTTTGCTACCTCCAAAGGTAACAGATCCTCCTTTGCATTCTTCAAAATCATCCAGGTGATCCTTGTTACCAGTCATGTGCCTTGAGCATCCATTATCAAATATACCTCTGTCCTCCATGTTCTTGAGTGGATGATCATGCACATGAAAAAGAGAAAATAGTTTCTCTTAGGGACCCAGGCCTTTACAGGCTTGGGTCTGCCTTGTGGACCTTTAGCATTCACAGTTCTAATAAAAGTTGGTCCACTATCACAATTGAAGTTTGGTCTAGAGTTCCTCCAATTATAACATGTTGAGGTCTTAACAACATTCCCCCAATTTCCCTTTACAGCATTAAAATTAGACATTTTTGCTGTATTTCTATCAATGGGTCTTCTCACAGGTGAATAAGATTTAGTAAAATGCCTTCTTTGAATAAATTGATTCACCTGGAGTCTTTTAGGACTAAAGTTGTTTCAGGTCCTGGTAGGTACTGGCTGTCTAGATCTAACAGTATTAACATTAGAATTACCAGTATTAACTCTAGGCCTAACAGAATTAATGTTTGGCCTACCAGCATTCAGTTGTACTGATCTAGGTACAAAGTGATTAGCATGATTAACCCTGTTTGCATTAGTC
This sequence comes from Tanacetum coccineum, assembly GCA_026074375.1. Lineage (NCBI taxonomy): Eukaryota > Viridiplantae > Streptophyta > Magnoliopsida > Asterales > Asteraceae > Tanacetum > Tanacetum coccineum. Next base: position 52,246 of record BQNB010016009.1, read on the forward strand.
CATACTGGTTTTGCCACCCTGTTACCAGTATTAAAAACCCTTTGTTTCTTAAACTCAGCCTCTCTTGCCATTTTCTTTTCATAATAGTCACAATCTTTGATCAAATGACTTAGGCTGCCACAAACAAAACACTTTTTCTTGATGAAAGAGTAACCTTCTCCTAGTTCTCTTTCCATCATTTTATTCTAATTCTTTCCTTTAACTTCAGATGTCCCTTGATTTTTCATTTGTTGCCTAGGAGTTTTTACGTGTGTTGCACAACTAGGTTCAACTTCTTTTGATTCAGACACAACTTGTTCATTAGTGATAACTGACTTAGACGCAGACATCTCATTAGGTACGCTTATACTTTCTGATTCAGACTCAGAAGAGTGCTCAGAGGTATTTCCACAAGATCCTTCACTGTCATTTGATTGACAGGTAGAATGCTCAGTAGAGTTGTCATCTGAGTCACTAATTTCAGGCTTTTGAGGTCCCTTTTTACCATAAATATACAAAGAATCATCAATTTCCTCTTGTGGTTTAGGAGTATAGTCTCCAGTTAATGGATGTGGAACTCCTTTGAAACTATTAGTCTTTGTAAATCTACTGTACAAAGGTTTGTTAATATAGTCTTCTTCTGTACACTTGAACACAGATCGATTCATTTCTTCCTCATAGCTTAAAACCTCATTGTTTGATTTTATTTCATACCCTAAGCCAACTTTACTATTTGAAGTCATACCTGAATCAACTAATTTCCAAAGGTTTTTAGAAGAATCCTTCCATGAATCTACTGTTTTCTTCAATTGTTCCTTTTCTTTTACAGCTTTCATTCCTATTCTCCTATATCTTTTAAGCTTTTCATCTTTTGCATATATTTCATTTGCTTGAAATGTAAGCTGTTCATTTAGAGATAATTGCTGCTTTTGAAAAGTAACAATTTGAGCTTCTAATTTCTTAACAGCTAGAGTATAGGCAAGTATTTTTGCTTCTTGTTCACCTAACTGATTCATTTGTTCATCACACAGTGTTTTAAGCTTATTATATGAATTAATGCAAGTTTTAGAACATAATGATACCTCAGTATTTGAGCTGATTGCCATGAGTGCATGATTTGTCTCTTCTTCCTCTACTGTATGTTCTCCCCAATTGACAGCACCATCATCCATAGTTAGCAAACAGTTCTGATTCTGCTCTTTCTTTCCAGCTCCTTGATCTTGATAAAAAGAGTCTCTTTTCTTTCCATCATTTATCCCCTTGGATGGGCATTCTCTAGCAAAATGACCAGTGTTGTGACATTTGAAACATTCAAGCTTCTTTTTGTCAAAACCAACAGGTTTGTTTCCATCAATCCTGACTCTCCTTCCAGTCTTCTTATAAAACTTCTTCATTCGAATAGCAATCATTGCTATCTGTCAGTTTATGTCCATCTCTCCAATGTCCACATCATCAGTCTGTTCTAGGTCTTCATGAAGAAAGTCCAAATCTTCAGATTGTTTGGCAAAGAGTGAATAAATAACTTCATCAGCAAAACCAGCAGGAACTTCTCTTTCTTGAATATTGTTTGAAGAAGTAGGAGTATAAGTACTGTAGGCACCAGTATGACCAGACTTAACCTTGTTAGTGCTGCTCTTGCTGTGTGAAACAAAAGCAACGTTTTGAGCACTAGCAGATGATTTCGAGGTACTTGTGAGTTCTTGCTCAAAAACCCTAAGGTTATTATACAAGTCATCAATGGACAAAGTGTCAACATCTGGTTTGGTTCTCATTGTCATTGTCAGATTTGACCAAGCTGGGGGCAAAGATCTGAGAAACTTGTAATTTGCATCCTCGGTTGATACTTCAGCACCATAGGCTTCCAACTGTGAGAGTAGTTGTTGGAACCGGTCATATCCTTTTTCCAACCCTTCTGAACTGGATATAGAAAATGCTTCAAACTATTGTTTTAGAATAGCTTTCTGCATCTTCTTTGAATTTGTATTACCTCCAAACCTAGTCCTGATGGCTTCCCAAATCTCTTTAGCATCATCCATTCTACGAAATCTTCTCAGATGTTCCTTGGGAATTGCCATAAGTAAGATGGTTCTAGCCTTCCTCTCCTTTTCAACAGCATGAATTTCTGCAGCAGATACTGGTGGAAGTATTCTAACAACACCATCTTTTCCAGTTGAGATTCTCTTCTTTGAATTTCCATTCTGAATTACCTTCCAAACATCATTATCAATATATTCAAGGTAATGCTCCATCTCCATGGCCCAAATATCATATTCCTCCTTCTTCAAAATTGGGAGTTTGATATTTAAAATAGTGGTTGTTGTAGGAGTGAGTTATTGTTGTTGTTGTTGTTGTTTTGGTTTATTGGTTACAGTACCACTGTCTGATGCTTCTTCATGGTATGATGCTTCATCATCACTAAGATGTTGAGAGTAATCATCATTAGCAGGTTGAGACATTTTTCTAGATCTGAAAGTGATTGTTTGTGTTCTTGTGATTCTTCTTATTCAGAGTCCCTCTAGAGGCTCTGATACCACTTGTAGGTCCAAAGTCTTGGATCTGATTAGCCTTTTGTAAGCCAATAGCTAACTTGAATAAATCCAAATCAACTATAAGAGAGACAATGACTATGAATACTATGTGCTAATGCGGAATCTTAACATAAGTACTAAGAAGAACAATTGTAAAACTAACTTCGTATATTGCTATTGATTTCTATTAGGTTTGGATACCTAAAACACTATGCCGTAGGGTTCCTTTTATACACCAAGGAAACCCTAATAGGCTTTACAAACGTGTGAAAGGATAATGCATATCCTTTCCTAAGATATCTCCTAAGATATCTCTAAGATAACTTATTTGAACTATCTGATACATAAACAGATTAACATAGACAAGGCCAGTACTAAACTATTAGTACTGACAGACTTACTTTAGTACATGGCAGACTTAAATATGTTTCCAGATTTAACTCTATAACTACCAGACCTTTAAGTTGTTTACAATAATTCCTACATTTACCTTTATTCTGTTGAATTGTTATGAAGTAGTTTGAAGAATTTTGTTGTAGATTCACTAGCTCTTGTATAAACAATCCCTTTTCTTTTTAGGTTTTGTACTTTTCATTTCTTCAAGTGCTTGAGCCAAAGTAATATCCTCAACATTACTAAATGTAGCAGTAGTTGTTGTAGCAGCACTAACAGTTGTTGCAGCACTAGCAGTACTAACTTTATCACCAGCAGCACTAACCTGAGCAGCATCAATAATTAGCTTAGCAGTGTTAATAACTTCAACTACTTCTTCACAAATGTATTTACCCTCTTGAATGCTTTGTCAAACATCTCTTGAATAGAATCAAACTCTTTCAACTTTAAATCATTGAGCTTGTATCCTTCCATGTTCTTTAGGTAAGTACACATTATCTTTCTCTGTTGAGCTTTTGTTGGTGGTTTGTTTCTTTTCTCTTCTGCTCTTTTAGCTGCAAAATGCTTTCTTCTTTTCTCTAAGAGTTGTTGAAATAATGTAGCCTTTTCTTCAACAGACAACTCTTCTTGTTCTTGTGCTTGCAATCTTTCAGCCAATTGATGATCAGCATCAATCTTTGCCTGTATATCATTTCTTCTTCATCAAATTCAGCTTGTAGATTTAAAGCAGTTTCTTCATCAAGCAAGATTTGATCTTTCTTCTTCACATGATCTATCAATATTCCTTTACCTTTGTCTTGTGATTGTTGTGAAGATAGTTGTGAAGATATTGTTGTTGTTGATTCACCCAGCTCTTGTATAACAATTCCTTTCTTCCTGGGCTTTGTACTTTTTATTTCTTCAAGTGCTTAAGCCAAAGTAATATCATCAACAATACTAATTGTAGCAGTAGTTGTTGTAGCAGCACTAACAGTTGTTGCAGCACTAGCAGTACTAACTTTATCATCAGCAGCACTAACCTGAGCAGCATCAATAATTAGCTTAGCAATATTAATAACTTTAACTACTTCTTCAGCAACTTCCTCACCAGCATAAACATTCATATCATGAACACTAACCAGGGTAATTTCTTCATCTGCATCAATAGCATCAATCCTCCCCTGTTTGGATGCATCCTCACCCAAACTTTCTTCATCATCAGAGGATTCTACCCTAGCAGTCAAACCAACTTTGTATAATCTCTTAAGCTTATAAGTTCTTGACCTATTTTTCTTTTCAAGCTTCTTGACCCTCCTTTTCAAACTAGCAATCTCATTATGTTGAGAGGTCTTTGTCTTCTCCAAATCAAGAACCCTATTTTGTAAAGTGGTACATAGTGCTATCAATTCATCAAGTTTAAGTCTATCCTCATTACTTTGAAATGTGTTACCTCTTGCGAGCAGTGAATCATTAGAATGTTTAGATACATTCTCAAACCTAGTTTGAGCAATAGTATCCCCCATGGTTTCTTGACACCTGGGACCACCACCTGAAGTAGTTTCTAGGGAACTAGATTCATTAGGTGTTGCCTTGGATCAGGTCTTAGTTATGTTACCACTGTCCTGCTCTGCTTCTAAGCTAGAAGTAGTAGTGGCAGCCCTCACCAAACTGTCACCCAACTCCTTATGGACAGCCTCATCTGCAACACTTCTAGTAGGATCACTAGGCTGAGGTACCTGAGTGTCCTTTCTTTTAGGCTTCCTAGGTTTTTGTATCTTTTGAGGTTGAGGAGATGGTTGAATAAAAGTGGGTGTGTGATGGGGATTAGTTGGATTTGCTGAACCTTCACCCATTTGTGATTGGTTTTGTATCACCATTGTTGGAAATAAAGGTGTTACTCTACCAGAAAAACATTTGCCTATTCTTTTCATATTTCCAAAAATCTTTTTAGTGTGAGAGGGTGCAATATAAATTCTCTTATGAGTTGACATCCCCTCAAGTTGTTGGTCTAAAAAGATTTGTACAAACCTTGGATACATTAAAAATTTGCCAGAAGCATTATCCAAGTTTCTAATCATACTATCAAAAATCAATTTTGAAAAGTTGAATTTTTAATTTGTTGCTAAACAGATAATGGTAGATGCCATAGTACTACTAAACTCATTCCATGCAGTAGTATGTGAACTTAGACACTGTAAAATAGTATGAATTAAAAATTTCCATTGTGGGGAAAAGAATGGTTTATAAAAAGTGAGTTTTTGTGAAATTTTCTCATACCCCATCAATGCAAGTTGTTCAAAAATGGTAGAATTTGGTAAACAATCAATACCTTCCTCATCTGCTAGTTGAAGATCTCTTCTTACAGATGATTCAGTGATGATTATTTTTTTGCCATCTACTAGGGCATGTAACTGTTCTTCCCCATTGATAGTTTTCGCCTTGACAGTAGACCAGAACTGTTCAACGCACAAAATATATATAGTAGGATTAATCGTTAATGCATACCTTATAAGGTGTGCATTCAAAAAATCTACAATTTGCTCAAACCCATCACTCTCTGTGGGTTTAGACAAAAACGCAACCATATTATGAGTATCTGCAAACTTTAGAGTCGTTATTTGTGTTGGGTTTTGATAATGGATGATAAAATTGAGTTAGGGTTTGTAATTAGAGAGTATGTGAGAGAATGAAATTGATTAAAAAGCCGGTTATATAAATAAGCGTATAATAAGGGCTATAAACTTTAGCCGTGGGCTTTTGAATCATAAATTACTAATATACCCAAAATAAATATTTTAACATATACCAAAAAATTATTTGTGTCCTTTATAGTAATTTTGCAATTAAATGCCCCTTAGCCACCAGCCCATTTGCAAACAAGTTTAAAAAATAAAATGTTTTAATTATGGCTATATAATATAAAGCCCTAGCCCAGCTCCTGCCCCTACACAAGCCAATGCCCAGCCAAGCCCATTTTGCCAAACATACCCTCTAGACATAAGAGGCTTATGCCTTATAAAAGCATCCATAAACCTGTATGAAAAACAAGACTTATTTTACAAGCTAACTTATTTTAAAAGTTCAAGCCCTCGTAAGAGGCCACGGTACACTGTGTTTCCGACTCGCGTTTTGATGAAAACGCCAACCCACGAAGCCATTACTCTACCGACGCTCGCGTTTTCGTGCCTCGAGCCATACTAGCCAGCCCAAACGGTCTCGAAAAACGCCACATGATGGCGCGAGACACTATACCGTGCCTCGCGTTTTCATGTCTCGCGCCTTTGTATATTTGAATTTTTTGTATTTTTTTTAAGAAATGTGAGGTCATCATAACACGAGAATTGTGATGTTAACAATGGAGGGGGTTTTCATATGTTGTGGTGAATTATGATGTTATGAGAAAAAGTAATGACGTGACACCGCTTTTTCCCACGGCTCGACCGTACACTGTGCTCTAAACACTTATAAGCCTGTCGCCAAACATAGCTTATGTAGCCGGCTTGTGGCTTATTTGATTTGGAGATTTTTTTCTGAAAACTTAAATAAGCAATCAACCGGATCTATTAGTGACCCACTGACTCTGAGTCACTCCCAATGTCTCCACCACCGAGAACCGTGGTGATAACCGTGCCAACGCTAATCCTAACCCTCTCCGGCGCCGCCATCTTCCTCTTCTTCCTAATCTCATCCCTTTCATTCCCACCACCATCAACCTGCACATGCTCCACCCCAACTAAATCATCAAATGAACGGATCTCAGCAAGTGTTGAAGACATCGAATGGGTTAAGAAACAGATCCAACTCAATGGACTTCATATGCAAGATAATGTCCTTCGTAAGGGTATTAATCCTCGTACTCGTGCCCAGCAGCTCCAAGATTTGATTCAGTGAGTTACATTTCTTTTGCTTAAGCTCACTTTTTATGGCTTATTACTAATACTTTTCGGCTTGTATTACTTTATTATCACTTTTTTTTGGCTTATTTTGAAACTTTTCGGCTTATACAAGTTTACTATGTCATAATGAACTTATATAAGCCAGAAAGTTTCAAATAAGCCACAAAAAGGTGAGCTTTTGAAACATAAGCCCAAAACCAAATAAGCCTTAAGCCGGCTATATAAGGCGAAACAAACAGCTCCTTAGTTAGTTTAAGATTGATGCATTTAGAGATGGAGATTGAATTGATTTTATTGTCATTAATTAGTGTTTTTTTATTGGAGTGAGATCTTAGTTTACAATGTTATGGTTTAAGGTTAGTTCGCCTTAGTTTATAATGGATCTTGAATAACGCATAACGACTGTTTAGCTTTTTAGGATTATGTGCTTGTTTGATAACAAGATTTTTGGCGTTTCGATCTTATTCTAAACTAATGAGCGATCCTAATGAAAAGCTTATGGAAGAAGCGTTTAGGATTGTAAGCTTGATTTACTCCTTAAAGTTACGCTTTTTTAGTTTTTTTTAAAACAAAATAGTACAACTTGCACTAACGCTAGTTTTGCCAAACATATCGAGAATGAGATGAATTAGGGGGTGTTTGTATTATTATACCTTGTGAACTTATGTAATAAGTGATTTAATTAGCTTATTCACTTAATGGTAAAATTGTTAAATGATAAGATAGGGGTGAAGTTATAGATAAGCCAAATAAGCTTTCAGGCATGAGCATTGAAAATATGGTTTACATTGTGTTATATATATCCAGCAGAAGGTTAGTTACTAATGAAAAACAGTTTATTTAAGCTCTTTGGCTTGAACACTTTGGATTCATCCAAACACTCAAAAGAGCTATTAAAACGCTTAACTAACTTAGTATTGTACTAACTCAAAAGAGCTATTATTATTCGAGGCTGGCAGGGACTACCTTTTGGGTAAGTACTGTGGAATCGAATAACTAACTTAGTATTGTACTAACTCGCCGTTCTAAAAAAATATAATAAAAAAAACGCTTATCCAAGCAGTAAAGAAAATATCGGACTTTCTATGCTGTTTATACTAAACGGAACTATATATAAACCGAAGTTCAAATATTGGGTTGAATTCGGAGTCTTGGATGAAGGAATTTTGGGACTGAGAGTTGGTCAAAAGCTTTCGGTCCGTATAAGGCACATTTAGCAACTTTTTACAGTTTGATAGTTAGGGTCGTGTAAAATTTGGTCTTCTTCCGGGCTTGTTATCCAAGGTTTCTTTTTATGAAAAATTGTGCATTTTTCCTGACTGTAGTCACTGTGGTTGAAGAGTGAAAACCAATGTGAACCTGTGAAGTTTTGGTGCTTTGGTGTATGTGAAACGCAAACATCACCAAGAAAAAAAGTTGAATTACAATTTTTCTATTGTTATTTTGAATAGCTTTTCTAGGTGTTTGTCATCAAGATTATATGGAGAAAAAATTTCAGAAAGACTTCCTGCTTTGGTTTAATTTTCAGATGATGACGATAGGATTTACTATGAGTTTGTGTTATTTCGGAATGATGTTTTTTTGCTGATTGATGGTAGTGGGTGTTTAGATGTTTTTTTATGTGATTATTAAAGCTTTGTTAGAATGAGATTATTGATTATCAGTTGTTCAAACATAGGATAGTTTGGTAATTGTACCTGATTATTATGACCCTAAATAACGAGAATCACGATCGATTTATTTTAACACGCTTTACCTGATTATTGCAACTTGAATCACAATAGTCAGTTTAAGTCACATTCTAACATTCTCGTAATGGTAGGAGAGCAGAACGAGAGAGTGAGCAAGTATGTTGAGTGGTTTGTTAACAGATTGGATAAACTTCTGATTTTTCTGTAGCCAGTTAATTAAGTGTTACACTGGTGTATTAAGGCGATATGTAGTCACAACCTAAAGTTGTAGAGATTCATTGATACAATTGGGCTAAAAGCCACTCACTAACTTTTTACTGTTATATTTGGTAATGAAACATTGGTTACATAACTCAATAAGTTTGCAATTTGCAAATGAATACATGAGGCTGCAATAAACGTTACCGATTGGCAAATCAAAACATGAGGCTTTTAGTGTATGTTCATCTTCGTAAAGCTAAGCTTTGCAAGGATATGAATGAAATTGCTCATCTAGACTACATATAAAGCAAAAAATGGTGAAACATTAGTTTTTGCTTATAAGTTAAAACTCTTTTAAGCTTTAAAAGTGAGTAATGCTGTTAGACGAAAATAGCCGTGCCTATAAAAAGGAACACAATCTATTAATGATTAATTACAATTTAGCCCACAAACTTTCTCCGCACTCACTTACTCTACAAATAAATACGCACACACAAATTGACGCTATTATACACCGGCGCTGCTATGCGCGGGTATGAGGCTACTTAATGTATGAATCTTAAGTCGTAACTTAACTTCGTTCTTTCACATTTAAATGTATAGTTAGCTAGCCAAATACTGAAAACTGATCATTTACAGGTACAAAGGCATATCTCACTACGAAGAAGAGGAAGCAAAGAACCACACATCTTTTCCTTGCCCTGGCGAACTCCTAGTAGAAGAGCACCACAGTAATTACGGTGAACCCTGGGCTGGTGGGCGAGATGTATTCGAATTTCTTGCAGAGAATTCCCATATCGCCCCTGAATCTCGTGTCCTTGAAATTGGTTGTGGTACCCTTCGAGTCGGGCTACATTTCATCCAATACTTAAAACCAGAACACTTCCATTGTCTTGAAAGAGATGAACTTTCTCTTATGGCTGCATTGAGGTATGAACTTCCATCACATGGTTTACTTCAAAAACGCCCTTTGATCTTGAAAGGCGAAGATATGGATTTCACAAGATTTGGGTCAGGTTTTACATACGATTTGATATATGCTAGTGCTGTTTTTCTTCATATGCCCGACAAACTCGTGTGGGTTGGATTAGAAAGATTAGTTGATCGATTAAAACCTTTGGATGGTCGAATCTTTGTGTCGCATAACGTGAAGTTTTGTTCACGGTTAGGAGGGGATGAGTGCAGTAAGAGGCTTAAAAGTTTAGGACTTGAATATATGGGAAAGCATACACATGATAGTTTACTATTCAATCATTATGAGATTTGGTTCGAGTTCAGAAGGTTTAAACTTTAAAATGTAATTTGTTTAGATCAAAGCTTGTTGATTAGATCTGTGTAATTCTTTGGCAGTTAATCGAATGTGTAATGAAGAACTGAGTCATGTAAACTGATGTATAACACTATTTTTTTTGGATATATACTATTTTCTTTGAAGTAATTGCTGGATCACAAGGGATGCTCAGGGTTCATTATATAACTTAGTTCGCCGTTTTATCAGTGGTTTTTTTTGTCTTTGCTTTCAACGAGTTCTCATCCGTAGATCAAGCTCAATTAAAACATGGGTTGAGTGGTTTCAAAGATCAAGTTAACTGGTTTCTATGGTAAATGGGTAAATGGATGATGTATCTTCTACTCAGGTTACCCGAGGAGGCCGAGCTTTTTTGACTTCGATGTACACAGCTTCACCTGGTTAATCCCATCTAGGACCGTTTCAACCCTTCCCTGACTACCACGAAGTGTACACATCTAATTCTTGAGAGAAAACCAAAGATCTTACCACTAAGCCAGTTGATGGTGATTACAATAAAAACTCTTTGTTTATTTCGTGTAATGTAATTAGTTTTGTTGGTGTGGGAACAGAAGAAAATTAAACATAACAACTCTTATTTACTTATATTCTTTTCCAAGTCAATGTCATGCTTGAATATATAAAGACTCATCATAACTCACCTAACACCCCAAATTTGCTTTGTTTAAGATTGATTTTATACAGGCTGGTCTCAAGAGGCATTAATTGGTTAATCTGATTAAGGTCTTACGTCAGTTCATCATTAAGTTCTTCTCAAATCTCAGTTCAACCACGGCTTCAAGATAGTCTTTGTCTTTTCATATCTGGTAATTGTATCCACCATTTTACTAACACTAGACGAGTAACCGTGCATAGCAGCGAGATTTTATAATGGCATACATTTATAATGATATTTTGGTTAAGTGTTTTGTGCAACGTTTTGTTTTGTTTTGTGTAACCAAAATATGACTGTAACTATTTGCCGTTATAAAATCTCATTGCTATATACGGGTAGTCGTTTGGTTTTATATAATATATAGATTGACACAGATTGTTAGTATTAACCCTTGTAGCTCAAGACTGACCATGTAAGTTTAAAGCTTGTAAGATAATTTTAAGTTTCAACTTTTCTCAAAGTCAACTCTTAGATTACGATTACATTCCTAAATTACAAACTGCGTCTTTCAATTCAATTCGTGTTTCCTAGAATACAGATACATTACTATTGTGTTGCTTATGTTCTTATAGATTTTAAGTTTTCAAGAATTGAAGAAACGGGATACACCCATTATATGTAGTATAGATATAGATTTAAATCCGTAACATTAAACGTTTTATTTGACAACCGCCTGGTGCATCATTTTCAGACTTTATTCAGTGACTAATTTGGGGATGTTTTCTTACAAGACATCAATTTCACCTTCATATACCTATTAGGCACTGTATCATGTGTTTAATTAATATCGATAATAAACACAAAGTATTGGTCAGGACCTAAAAGTTTTCGTATTTATATTTAGGGGGTGTTTGTTTCGGCTTATATAGCTGGCTTATCTTTATTTGCTTTTGGGCTTAGGTTTCATAACCTCACTTTTTGTGGCTTCTTAAGCCGGCTAAGCTAGCTATATAAGCCGAAACAAACACCCCCTTAGGTAAATTCATTTAAGATATTTGTCCTTTTTTTGACCGCCAATAAAGATGTTTATTTCGTTATGGGACAATGTACCTCGATGCCACCCAAGTTTTCAGTTTTTTACAAATAAGCCACTCATTTAATAGAAGTAGACGATTACTCGCGCATAACGGCCACGGTAGATAGTAGTGTTGATTATCGCGACTAGTTTTTTGTATGTGTACTTTTAATATGTTTCTGTTAGTTTCATTCTTTTCGTTTGATAATTATCCGCTTTAAAGTTGACTAAAATTGGTGTAAACGAAAACAAACATGTAGCTAGGTGGCCTATAAGTTAGTTTCTAGTTTCAATAAACGGGTGGCCTATATCATAAAAACTTGAAACTTAGATGGCCTCCTCATGTATTATCCCATAAAAGTTGTATATACGTTTACCTCATCTCATCAGTAACGACATATATCTTTCTATGAGCCTGGTTTAACCCAATTGCTTTTATACTAGTTCAAAAACAAATTAATAGATGATCAATGGCGTCCACTTCCGCTTCTTCCACCCAGGTGTGGAATCACGATGTTTATCTAAGTTTCCGAGGTCAGGACACCCGCTATAACTTTGTAGATCATCTCCACGCAGCTCTTCAGCAACGAGGAATTAACACTTACCTTGACACTGAATCACTTCCACATGGTGGACCGATTGTTAAAACGCTCTTGAAAGCTATTCAAGAATCACGGATTGTTGTTGTCGTGCTCTCACAAAACTATGTCCATTCTTATATTTGTTTGAGGGAACTTGTACACATTATGAAATGCAAAAATGAGAGAGGTCAAATTGTGATGCCTATATTCTATCATGTGGATCCATCGAATGTGCCAAAACAAAATAGGACATACGGTGATCTATTTTGCAAACATTATCTCTATAATGACGAGAAAGTTGAATCGTGGAGAAAAGCATTGAGGGAGGTAAGTGACCTTCCTGGATGGGTACTGAATGAACGACTTTACAGGTAGTTTTCTTTGCTTATTAGTTTAATGCTCGAGCTGTTTGTATCGTTCATGGAAAATCTAGTTCCAGTGGTGGTCATTTCACGAACTTATGATATATATTAGCTTTTCTGTACCAGTCCTATTTCAATAGGAAACTTTTCGCCTTAACCCGTGGGAAAAATTACCATGTGCTAATTATACTATTATATCAAATGTGCAGACATGAATCAACATGTATCAAAGAAGTTGCTGATACAATTTCAAATAAATTGCTTCCGGATACTGGAATAGTGTCTCGCTTTCAAGATCAAAAATTAGGCGTTGGTGGTAAGAAATTAATGTTGTCTACATGTTCTTTGGTGAAAATGATGTAGAATGTGTTCTCAATTATTTATATAAATTTGAATGTGCTGAGGAAACATATTATCGCACATCTCCTTTTTTGGTGAAATGGTGAAATTTTATTAATTTCTCACAAATATAAACTCGAGTAAATTTCAAAAACCTTCCCTGGAGTATGTCCAAATCGCAGACACAGCCCCTACCTTTCCTAAAGTGTAAATGCCGTCCCTGTGGGAAACCTTTTGTGCGGATATCGTCTTTGCGTCAAAGTGAAATGACTAAAATGCCCTTGCCTACATTGAGACTTTTGTCATTTCCTGGCTGCAATGTTCCATAGGTGTATGCATGTCTGCATTCTCATCACTCACTACCCATCCAACTATCGCTCATGTCCTTCAATTTCCTTATTTTGTATGTATGTATTGAGCTACTCAAACCACAAATATTTACTTCTTGAATGCAGATTCACTGATAATGGTGCCCTCTCGTCCTTCTTACTCCACTCCAGACTCTTCATCTAAGTTGCGAACTCAGAGTGTTTATCTGAGTTTTCGAGGAATAGACACTGGCAACTTTGTGGAATATCTATACTCAGCTCTCGACCAAGCAGAGATCCTCACTTACATGAAAGAAGATACATTTCCCTTGGATGAACCTTTCACCCCATCACACATGAAGGTTATTGAAGAATCGCAGATTGCCGTCATAATATTCTCTCGTAACTATGCAACTTCTTCTTGTTGTTTGGATGAACTTGCATATATTATGAAATGCATGGTCGAGAGAGGGAAAACCGTTATGCCAGTATACTATGGTGTGTATCCCGCGAGTGTGAGACGGCAAACAGGGGAATATGAAGAAGCATTTGCGAAATTTGAAAATTCTAAGGAGACCGACAAAGTTGAATCTTGGAGAAAAGCGCTAAGGGATGCAAGCGGTCTCTTTGGATGGGAAATTTCGGATAAGTAGGTTTCTTCTTTGCATTTTAACCTAATATGATATTGATTTCCCGTGAAAGTTCTTACTATTTGTTTTCAGAATGCTTCCTTTTGTAGAGTATGTTAAGCCAATAGTTGTCTGTTACAATGTGAACTTCCTGGTGAAACAAAATAAGCTCTTGTGTAAATAAGTTAATTATTAATGTGCAGGCATGAGTCAAAATATATCAAACTAATTGTTGATACAATTTCAAAAAGTTTGTTCCCCGATAAAGGATTCATTGGAGTACAGACTCGGTTGGAAGGTTTGAGAAATGGTGGCGGTGGTAATGGTATGACTAATTTTAGGTGTTCCCCTGAAGAACTAGAGCGCTTAAAGATTCCTCTCCAAAACATACGCTTGGCAACAAACAGCTTTTCTGAAGAAAAACGCATCGCAAGGGGTGGATATGGAGAGGTTTACCGAGGCCAAACTGAACAACTTGGAATCATAGCCGTAAAGCGATTGACTAGTAATAGTGGTCAAGGAGACCGCGAATACCAAATGGAAATTCAGTTGCTTTCAACTTATAAACATGAAAACATTGTCTCTCTTGTGGGATGTTGTGATGAAGGCAGCGAGAGGATCCTTGTTTACAGGTATGAAAAAAATGGGAGCCTTGACAGGCTTTTACATAGGAAGGATCTGACATGGATCCGACGTCTTAAAGTTTGCTTAGACACTGCCCGTGCGTTGGAGTACCTTCATGACGATGTACAACATCATCATACAATTGTGCATCGTGACGTCAAGAGCTCAAATATCCTATTGGATGAGACTTGGAAGGCAAAGATATCTGACTTTGGGTTGTCGAGAATTTATCCTGCAAGTGTACATAGTGTTATTTTCACCTCTGCTTGTGGCACATTGGGATATGTGGATCCACTATACAAAGATAATGATATGCTCACACAAAAATCTGATGTTTACTCTTTTGGGATTGTAATGCTTGAAGTCTTGTTTGGAAGGCTGGTCAATAAGGATGTTAAGTATTTTAATGACCATTACTTTTCAGTAAGATGTGCCCAAGATCATTCTGAAAACAAGACATTAGATGAAATCATTGAGTCAAATCTACGAAGTCAAATGAATTCAGATTCGTTAGTTACGTTTACAAGCATTGCTTATCAATGCTTGAAGAAACGTAGAGAAGAGCGCCCAACAATGAGTCAGGTTGTGGTTCAACTGGAAAAGGCATTGGATTATCAGCAAGTAAGTTGTTACACCGGCTTACCACTTTACATCTAGCGTCAAATTTCAGCTTTTGTCACTCACTTTTTCTTTCAACGTTTTACGCTTATCAAAATTTATCAAATCTTCAATAATAAGACTTGAGTAGAGCAGCACACTTTTAACACCACCTATAATAAACATAAAATTTCTAAATCTGTATGCTGAATTTCTGTAATCCTTTTTATTTGTTTGTTTCCGTAGGGTTTAAGTGGATTTCTGCATGATGTATACATTAGTTTTAGAGATCGAGACACTGAGTGCCACATTGTTGATGACATCCGTGCTGCTCTTGACCAAGAAGGAATTTCCACTTACAAGGACGATGTGACACAATCCCGTAAGGAACCAGTACTCCTGAAATCCATTGAACGATCACGATTATTTGTCATTATATTCACCAAGAAGTTTGCTGTTAATTCTTGGTACTTGGATGAAGTTGCCAAGATTACAGAGTGCTCTAAAGAAAAAGGACAATTTATTCTACCAATATTCTACAATGTGAGCAGCTCTGACGTGCGGACACAAAAAGGGTATTTTGGAGAAGTGATGTCCGAATATGATACACACCCGAGGATGGAAGTATGGAGAAAGGCTCTTGTTGAAGCAACAATTGCAGCTGGGCTGGATTACTCCAAATTTCGGTTAGTTACCAATCTTTTTTCATAAACTATTTCAGCTTCAAAAAAAAAACATACTAACAAGCATATATGCTGATCATCCTACACATGTTAAATTATTCTGCAGGTGTATTGCAGATCTGGTCAAAAAAGTCGTTGAAGAAATTAAAAGTGGCTTATCAGAAAATGATAAGAAAAAGGCCAATGTCTTAGATGAGGAACCCAAACAGCCCACTGAATGAAAGTTATATCGTAGAAATGAATGGAGCCAAGAGCTATGACATGTACGTGTAACAAATTTTGATCGAGTCTTCAAACTATAATCTACTTTTCTGTGTCTTTTATTATATGATTCAGAAGTTTAATCGTGGTCATTGATGGTGTTCATATATCTTTGTGGTTGTGGGTTTAAGTGCCCTGAACTTGACACATTCTAGTCTAGATTACGCTCTCTTCATTATATACTTTCTCCTTTTTTTTCTCATATATCTTGTTAAATAATACTCCAAAAAGTTTAATGAGTCGTGCCGTTTTTCCGGCGAGTTAGATAGCTTCGTATCGTGGTGGTTGTGGTTTATGGTCATGTCGTGTATTGTGGCAAGTGGTCAAGATCGTGAGGCCGTGATTGAGATGGGTGGTTCGAAGTCTTGGATCAGAGTGGTCATGTGTTCATGTTGGAAGGCTGCTTTGTAAAGGGTAGATTGAGGTCTTGGGTAGATTGAAAAGTAATCACATGGTCGTGTTGCAAGGGTGGTTTGTAGATCGTGTTGGGTCATGTGGTTCATCGGGTTGTGATTCGTGTCGTTGTGGTTCATAGTAGGTAGTAGTTCCAAGCAACATATATGATGGTCAGAAATAGAACTTAGAAGAACTGTGAATGTGTTTGATGGGTACTTTGAAATGTCAAGACTTTTAGAAGCCTCAATCGTTAACCTTAAATCATGGTTATGTCAAAACGCCGAATCTGAACTTATCTTGGTTTACTGGCTAACTTAAATGCGCAGTTAACTTTATCTGGGCTAACCTTTGTCGATTAACCACTACAAATACAGTAATTATCTTCTGCATCAGTTACCAACTCATGACTGTCAATGATTACCCATCCTAAATTGTATATATCATATTCTGAACCGAAATAAGTAGCGACATAAAACATTAACACACACATTGTGTACTCAAGACGTGAAAAACGTCAAATGTCAGATTTAAGTTTTTAACTGATCATGAACTTAAACTTATAAGAAACAGCAAAACCGATATTTATTATACCAAAACTGAACCAAATTACTCTGCTAACCATTACAAAAGCCACAACAGATTGGTAACCAAAATCAATATTACTTATGAACCAGTATACTACATCTTACTAAAATGAGACTTAGGTGTACCCCAAGCAGTAACACCATCCTCGCCCCCACAGACGACCACGACCTCAGGCGATTTCTCAGCCGTAACCAACACTGTGGGCTTAACATCCGGCAAATCCGGCACAATTTCACCTCTCAACATCTTAACAACATCCTTCATAACCGGCCTCATTTCATAGTTCGGATGTACACAAATCAACCCAATCATCAGCATCAGCTCCATATCGATCCGATTAAACTCACCAAACAAATTACTGTCACCGCAATCCACTAACCTTTTCTCCTCCCATAAATCCCACACCCAATCCACCACCGTAACACCGGCCTCGTCCACAGCCCGCCGCCCCGTCGCCACCTCCAATACCACCACACCGAAACTATAAACATCAGTTTTCACTGTCCCAACTCTAGAGTACACATATTCGGGCGCCAAGTATGACGTCAGTGTGCCTTCACGTGATGTCATCTCGAAAAAACCTAACTTTGGCGCCAAATTTGCATCTAACAGAATATTGCTTGTTTTCACATTTCGATGGATAACGGGTCGGTCGAGCTCGTCGTGCAAGTAGACTAAAGCATTTGCGACTCCAATAAGAACGTTTAAGCGCGATTCGAACGAGAACTTAACGGTATTAACGGCATTTGCTGTTCGGGTATGAAGATGCTTATCTAATGAACCATTTGTCATGTAATCATACACCAGAATCAACTCGTTGTTTTCGTAACACCATGAGTTCAAATTTATAAGGTTTTTGTGACGTATCTCGCCTGCAATCGTCACGAATTCCGTCACGGACTGGCTCCCAATCGGTCCGATTTTATTTATCCGTTTCACCGTGACGTTGCCCGCGTTCGGCATTGTCGTCCCGTACACCGTCGACTTCGATCCTTCTCCAATGATCATATTTCGGTTAAATCCCCTCGTCGCCAAACGGATCTCGGAGTATTTTAGCCTCCTTGGCCTCGAGTTTCCGTTCAGCTCGGGACGGGTCAAACCGGGTCGGATCAAATCCGACCCACCGGACCCGGTTCGGCCTCGAGTTTTAGTCCAACACACATACAACCCCACTAAACAAAAAATAAGGATTAAAACCATATTCACAACAAACAAACCAAGAGCCAACTTGAATGAACTTTTCGCCTTATGATGATTATTATCTAACTCGGTTTCGGGTCCAGATTCGGGTCGGGGTTCGGGGAAGCAAATTTGACAAGTATCCGACCCGAGCTCTACGACTTCATTAACCGGGTCATTTTCGACTGTTCTAAACTCCCAACTGTGTATCAAATGAACTGAAGACCCTTTAACACCATTAGAAGCAGTGAATCCAACATACATTAACCCGTTAAATCGCTTCGAAAGATCGATAGGCGCCACCAAAACCGGACTACCCGGTTTAACTTTCTCATACCCGACCCAAACCCGAATAGCTTTTTCATTATTTTTGTACTCAACCCATGCATTTATCATTTTCCCGCCTTTTAAATCGATCCCATTCGTCATTAAATCGACGGAAACTAACGACGAAATCGAGTCAAGATCAATGCCAAGATGATTCCCATTAATATCTCCAAGGTTTTGATCATATTTCGTGTCGAACTCTATTGCCAAAAAAGAAGTATAGTCTTTAGGAAGGCCAATGCAGTTGGTGGAATAAGGTAATGAAATCGGGTCCCACGTGATGACGAATGCGAGTCCTTCACCGGGTAAACAACGCGGTTTTGGCAGGGTTATGGAGAAGGTAAAAAAAGTAGTAAAAGATGTGTCAAGAAACTGTATAGGGGATTTATGGAAGATTCGGGCCGTGTTTGGGGACGGAGATGGTGATGTGCAGTTGTTTAAGGGTTTAGTGAGGGTTATGAGAGTTTGGTTGAGTTGGGTCGTGCCGAAAGTGGTGAAAATCTGCGATACGGGTATTTGGGACGATGTGATGGTGGCGAGTGTGACGATTATGAGGTTGATTATGATGATGATGGTGTTCATGGGTGTGTTTGGTAATGTGAATTAACAAGAAGATGGTTAAGAAGTTGTTAAGTGCATGGTTAACAAGGTTTATATATGTTACAGTTGGTAAGTGTATGTGTTTCTTGGGTCGAGATCGAAACAAATGAGTAGAGGGTTAAAATCCGAAACTGATGTGCTCACATCACATACGGAAGAAATCCGGCTTCTTTGAACTAAATGAGTAGAGGGTTTCGATTATTGAAATTAACAAGAAGAAGATGGTTAGGAAGTTGTTAAAGTGTATGTGTTAGGGGAATATAATGAAATAGGATTTATTTAGGCAGGAAGGTTTATGGTTAGGTTTTAAAAACAGTTGTACGCTGTTACTGTAGTTTGGATGTGCTGGTGTTTCTTGGGTCGAAATCGGATTGAACCAAAAGTAAGAAATAAGTAGGATTAAGATCGGAAAGTGGACTGTTTGCCCTACTATAACATACAAAAATCTGGGTTCGTAGTCAGTTTTTTACGACAATGAACTAACCGATGTGTAATTATTTTGGGAAAAGGCGGGTTGGGTATCGTTTGTGTACCAAACTGAACCAAAATTAAGCGTTTGGGAAAAGTTTGGAACCACAATGGAACTTATCTTTTAGTAGGAATTTGTTGGTCCAAACGGATTTTTGAGCGAACGAACTTATGACTGTTAATTGAGGGGAATAAAGTAGGATCTGTTGAGGCAGGAAGATACGTGTTGGGGTGTATAGCCATTCGTGTTCGATTGCCTACCAAACTGAACCAAGATTAAGCTTTTGGGAAACTTTTGGGGGGGAAAAACTGATTGCAAATAAACCTTAGCACCGAACCGAGCCAAACTTGAGTATAGCAATTTTTGTTAGCTTTTTAAGGCTTTTGTTGATCCAAACAAGTTTTTGAGCGGCCCTAATTACAAGCTGAAAATCACCATCAAATTACTTA
>BQNB010016010.1:0-19425 GCA_026074375.1 Tanacetum coccineum
TGGTTGGGTACTCTCTACAAAGCAAGGCTTTTAGAGTATACAATCTTATAACCAAAAGAGTTGAAGAAAACCTGCACATAAAATTCTCAAAGAATCAAACTAACATTCATGCAGGTCAACAAGCAACTAACCAAAATGAGGGTTCAAAAGACAAAATTGATTCAGGGAATTCTCAAATAGAAGATGAATCTGCTCAAGACTG
This sequence comes from Tanacetum coccineum, assembly GCA_026074375.1. Taxonomy (NCBI): domain Eukaryota; kingdom Viridiplantae; phylum Streptophyta; class Magnoliopsida; order Asterales; family Asteraceae; genus Tanacetum; species Tanacetum coccineum. Next base: position 203 of record BQNB010016010.1, read on the forward strand.
TTTTGAAGTTCCTTACTGGCATTCGTATTCTTCCACAAACACCTCTTCTTCAAAATCAGACGAAAAGAGAAGAAGTCCAAGAGAGGAAGAACAAGTCTTTCTGGATGATCTTGCAAGACTTCAAAGGCAAGAGAAAGAAGCTAATGAGGAAGCTGAAGCTCTCATAAGGAATCATGAACAAGACACTGAGAAAGCAGTTACTCAGGCAGAAGCTGAAAAGACTAGCAGTACTAACGTTATTAGTACTGTTAGCACAACAGCTAAAGCTAGCGGTACTAACTTTGTTAATACCGTTAGCATACCAGTTGGTACTGCCAGTGCAAATGAGGGACTATCTCTCTCTAACACAACCAATTCGCAAGAAGATGACTATGAAATACCTCCACTTGAGGATATTCATGAAGATGCTACTGATGGTATCTTTACACATGCATCTTATGATGATGAGGGTGCAGTGGCTGACTTCACAAATTTGGAAACTATTGTGAATGTTAGTCCTATTCCCACATCAAGAGTTCATCCCTCTCATCCTTCAACACTCATTCTAGGAGATCCAACATCAGCAGTACAAACAAGAAGCAAAGTCAATAAAAGTTCTGAAGCTCATGCTTTTGTTAGTTATGTTCAAAAGCAAAGGAGAACCAATCATAAGGACTTTCATCATTGTTTGTTTGCCTGTTTTCTATCTCAACATGAACCCAAGAAGATTTCAGAAGCTCTTGAAGATGAAAGTTGGGTTGATGCTATGCAAGAAGAATTGTTGCAGTTTGAGATTCAAAAGGTTTGGATTCTAGTAGATTTGCCTTATGGAAAGAAGGCTATTGGTACAAAGTGGGTGTATAGGAATAAGAAAGATGAAAGAGGAGTGGTTGTCAGGAACAAAGCTAGATTAGTTGCTCAGGGACACAGACAAGAGGAAGGAATAGACTATGATGAAGTTTTTGCTCCTGTGGCTAGACTTGAAGCCATAAGGATCTTTTTAGCATATGCCTCCTATATGGGGTTTATAGTCTATCAAATGGATGTGAAGAGTGCCTTTCTCTATGGCAAGATTGATGAAGAAGTATATGTGTCTCAACCACCAGGTTTCCAAGATCCTAAGTCTCCTCAGAAAGTATACAAAGTGGTTAAAGCTCTGTATGGGCTACATCAAGCTCCAAGAGCTTGGTATGCTACCTTATCCACTTCTGTTGAAGAATGGATACAGAGAGGGACAATAGACAAAAACTCTCTTCCTGAGAAAGACAAAACATGATATCATTTTAGTTTTCATGTCTATGTTGGATGATATCATCTTTAGGTATACAAAGAAGAAGTCTTGGGTAGTGATGAATTGAGGCTTTGTTGGAAGAGTAGATTTCAGATGAGTTCAATGGGGGAAGGAGCTCACTTTCTTCCTGGCCTTCATAGTCAACAGAAACCATATGGTATATTTATTTGCCAGGTATGTATGTTGCTGTGTAATCTGAAGAAGTTTGACTTTGCATCTGTTGTCTTACAGTGTTAAGACTGCCAGTACACCAATTGTGACTAAGAGCCTATTAGTCAAAAGATGAGGATGGCCTAGTAGTGATGTTGATGTCCATCTTTATAGATCAATGATTGGCTCCTTAATGTATGTGACTGCTTCTAGGCCTGACATTATGTTTGCAGTCTGTGCTTGTTCTAGGTTTCAAGTCACTCCAAAGACCTCTCACTTAAGTGCTGTTAAAAGAATTTTTAGGTACCTAAAGGGGAAACCCAAATTGGGCCTTTGGTTCTAGAGGAGTCTTCATTTGCTTTAGAATCTACTCAGATAGTGATTATGCTGGTGCAAATCTAGACATGAAATCCACAACAGGAGGTGTCAATTTCTTGGCAGATGATCTCATAACTTGGCAATGCAATAAGCAATCCTTGTAGCACTTCAACAACAGGAAACAGAATATGGTTGCTTTTGGCTGCTAGTTTGCTTATGGGGCAACGTGTTATGGATTCCAACAAATGTTGACTATGGGTTCGAACTTCGATGAATCTAACAAAGATCTACATTGATAATGAAAGCACCATTTGCATTGTGAAGAATCCAGTATATCATTCGAAGACCAAGCATATTGCAATTAGGCACCACTTTATTAGAGATGCTTATGAGAAGAAACTCATACAGGTGCTTAAGATCCACACTAATGACAATGTAGCTGATCTACTAACCAAGGCATTTGATGTTAGCCGATTTCAGTTCTTGGTTGTTTCAATTGGGATGATAAATCCATAGCTACATTAGTTAAAGGGAGGCAAATTGAATGGGTTATCTGTGGATGAAAGAGGTAAAACACTCTATGACAAATCAAACTTGTTCCAAGAAACCTCTAAACACTTTATGCTCCACCTTACTACCCATCAAGATTCAACCACCATCATGCAAGCATAGCTAACCGTACCAACAAGTGGTCTGTACACTTTCGAAAGTAAGAAGATTGCTCAAGATGTTCGTGCTAGGATTCAGGGTAAGAATTCTCTTGTGAAGCATTTTGAAGACATGAGATTATGTAGACCATCCAAAGAGTATTTTCAGGTAAAATTGGTTAGTATGTGTTGATGGTGAGGGGAAGATAGATAAGACACCTGAATAGTGAGTCATGGTTAGATGGCTTTAAGAAGATCAAGAGAGTCACTGAGAAGAGTTACTGATGGTGCTGAAGCATTTCTGATACTTACTTTGTTCCTTCTATGTTTGGAAAAAGTTAGTACCGACCAGGCAAAGTTAGTACCGCTGGGCAAAGTTTGTACCGCTTAAGAGACGATTGGAGAATAATACCGCCAAGGGTACAAAGTGTAAATTGGAACGTTTTCTTTAAAATTAGGTCACCAAAACCTATAAGAATCCATCTCAATCGCACACTTACTCAAGCAATCTCTCCAACTGACATTCTTCGCTACAAGCCCTAATCTATCTTACCGACGATCTCTCTCTTCTAACGCAATTATTGGCGCTCTTGTGTCCTGTCCTAAGACAATATGATCGCTCGTACCTTGGAAAAGACTGAAGGGAATGTTGGTTTTCATGATTAGTCATTGATTTTCTTCGGTAGTAGTTCTATTTTCATGCACTCACTGTAAAGTCCTGTTGTTTCGTCCACAATTCGTTGAACAGTTTTTGGACGTCTGCTAAGTCCAAAACATTTCAACTAATGTAAGGCACTAACTGCCAAGTAGCTGGCAAAGTTTGTCTATATGCGGAAGCATCAATTAGAACTGTCTAATTTTTGATGATGCTGATGGGGATAGACACAGTACCACAAATCTGCTATCTTTTATGCTATTCAGCGTTTGGGACTATGATAGCGGGTTTTAAGTGTTTTATAAAATTTTAAAATAAAGCATTGTTTTCACCCCAATGGAGGTTTTTATTTCACACAATTAATCATTGTTTAAGCTCCAAAAGTACCTCTTGGGATCAAATTCCTACAAATATTGCCACTGCTGTAATTTGTTTATCAACTAATCAAAAGTATAATTTTTCAAAATTAATTTTTGATGGTATGCTTAGACATCTAGAGGCTAAGAAGAAGTTTGTAATGTATCCTCGTTTTATTTCTATATTTTTAGATAGACAATTAGCTAATATAGATGTACCTTTAGATCACTTTCCTGTAAATAGTTTAACTAGTAAAGTTTTTTCTTTTATGGTTAAAAAGGGCAAACATTTCTCAGGCAAAATTACACCTTTGTTTGATAATATGTTGGTCCAACCAACTCAGGAAGAGGGTGCTTCCTCAGAAAGACTATCTGAAACACAACCATCACCCTCTCCTACTCCCACTAGTGAAGCCCCAAATGAGTCACTGCCTGACTCATCTTCTGCTCAACCTAGTGAGGTACCTTTTGAGCAACAACCTGACCTTTCACCAAGACCTTCACCACAACCTTCACCCACTCCTATTATTCCTGATTCAATCCCAGAACATACTGGTGAGAATCTTGGAGATCATTCATCCAATGATCAATCCCTTTCAGGGAATGAGGATGCAATGACCCTCCAAAATGTCTATGATCTTTGTATCTCTTTATGTAAACAGGTTTCAGTTCAAGCCAAAGAAATTACACTCTTGAAGGCTAAGATCTCAAAGCTCAAAAAGAAAGCTACACCTGTCATCAAACATTTTAAAGAATATCAGAAGAGAATCTCAAAGGAGCAAAGACAACAAAGGAAGAGACTCTCAAAGAAAAAGAGGGTGCAGCAAGAGTCTGTATCCAAACAAGGGAGGAAGAATGCAAAAGGAGATGGTAAAGCAAAAGAAAATGCTCAAAGTGAAGGGAGGTCAAAAGAAATGATGAATGAAGACAAAGAAAATGATGAAGTTAGTCTTAGTACTGAAGATGAAGTTGTATGCTATGGAAGGAAGTTAGTACCGACTTAGAAAATGTTAGTACCGGGACAGGACCAAAATTTAGTACTGACGTTTCAAAGTTAGTACTGATGAACAATATGGAAAGTATGATGATCAAAGTTGTTGCTTCTGAAGATATCTTTTATGGTTTATGTCGACCAAGGAGAAGGTTATGAAGAGAAAGTTGTAAAGTACCACGGAGCAAAAAGAAAAGTAATGACGAGCAAAGGTAGGTACTGAAGAGCAATATAAAGAAGAAATTGGCTTTCTCAAGCTTCTCTAAACATCCACTCTGGACACACACATTATGTGATATTTGGTGATGATGATACATTAGCCACACTTCTCATCAACATGAGTAAATCCAAAGCTACTTCTAAAGAAAAAGAAAAAGGTGTAGAATTGAAGGATGTTGAAGAAATTGAAAAACCAGAGGCCTAATCTACAAGATCACTTTCTTTTAAAACCTCTTACAAATTTTGATCCTTAAAGACAAAAAGAAAGAAGAAGAATTGAGAGGGAGGATGAAAACTGAAAAGTGAAGATGATGATATTCCTCAGCTGTAAAGAATTTATAGGCAGCTTTGAATGTGAATGATGTGTTGGCAAGGAAAGTTCAACAAACTGGGAAGCTGAAAGAAGGAGAAAAATAGTTTGGTGCTGAAGAAGAAGCAACAAATGGATGTTCATTAAAAACTTTGATGGAAATCAAGGCAAGAATTGAGGCAGGACAATAATTCTACAGAGAAAGCTTCAAGAGCTAGGAAAGAGACAGTTCACAATTGAAGAAAGAGCTAAGTTTCTTCATGATACAATTGCTGCTCAAAGAAAATTCCTTGCTCAACAAAGATCAGAGGCCATAAGAAACAGACCTCCAACCAAGAATCAATTAAGAAATCAGATGATGACCTTCTTAAAACATGTGGGGAACTTCAAACACTCTGAGTTGAAAAGTAAAAAGTTTGAAGACATACATGCCATGTATGAAAAGCTAAAGAAGTCAGATGAAGATTTCATTGCTATTGGGTCTGTTGCTGATGAAACACTGATCAAGAGAATGAATAAGAAAGATTCCTCCAAAAGAGAAGAGATCAAGGAGAAATCTAAAGAAGAAGTTAAGAAAGAAGAAAATGAAGAGAGTACTAGGAAAAGAAAACTAGGTACTAGGAAGAAGATGAAGTCAAGAAAAAGAAGATACATTCAACACACTTCTGAGGATGATAGTGACAAGGAAAATGATGATCTGAGGTTATATTTAACTATAGCTCAGGATGAAGATAAAGAAGTGGATTATGAGATTCTTGACAGAAAATATCCTATCATTGACTGGAAGACAGTGTGTCTTGGAACAAAACCACAGTTTGATGAATCCAAAGAAGAAGAGATCAATCTGAATGTGATAACAAGAAGCAATGGACAGCAAAGATACTTTAGTATTTTAACGACAGTATTGTCCATATTTGATAGAGAAGATCTAAATGCTGTGTTTCAACTGGTAATGGATAAATACCAAAATGAGATGCCTGAAGGTTTTGAAAGAGTTCTTTGGGGAGATTTGAAGGTTTTGTTCAATCCAGATGAACAAGATGAGTTTTGGAGCTCACAGCATGAATGGAAGGTAATCAGTTGGAAGTTGCACAGTTCCTCAGGAGTACACACTTTGATGACTAATGAAGGAGTAGTCATTCACATGCTAACAGAGAAGAAGTATCCTTTAAAGAAGGAAATATTGGTGCAAATGTTAAAGCTAAAATTAGAGTCTGAAGAAGAAAGTACTATGGCATTAGAATTGATAAGATTTATCAAAAAGGTACTTGCTGATTTAGAATCTAAAGAAGAAGACTGATGGAAGTGAGAAGGGATTGAGTGTTGGCTAACCACCACACAACAAATGGTTATCAATTCACCATGCTTAACAAGCATAGACTTGGCTTGTCAACAAGCAAACGGGCTTGGGGGTATTAAAGACTTCAAATTCGTTTATGTTTACATTTACCAAAAGATTGTAGGGTGCTAATCAATCACTTGCTTCTTGGTGAATTGTTGGCTTAGTCGAGATCAACACAGTTCTTGGTTAAAGGACTACTCATAATCTGTTGATTGCTGATAGTTTGCTAAAATAACTATATGGTTGTTAAGCCCCATATTTAAGGTGCTACTTATTATGATCTTTATTATTATTATTTTTGTATAATTCATTTTATCTTCATTTAAGCGATTTTTATTAAATGTAATTTTAAAACCCTCGCGAATCTTCGATCTTTAAGTTTATTAGTTTTAACGATCGAGAAACAAACGAATCCGTATCGGGCCTTGGACGTGCCTAATTATTTTTATTTTTATAATATTAGTATTTCCTCGTGTTTTTAATTGCACCCGTTCGGTCAAATAATCGCTGATTAGGATAGAAGTATCAAATAGAAATAGGTAATCGGCCCAAGATTAATAAGTGTCATAGTTAGGCAAAACTCTTAGTCATGGAACCCTTTCACCCTCTCTAGGCTGGCGGGGCCCAACACAAGTCACCCCTTCATTCTTTATTTTATAATCTTATGGTCCATAGTTACTTAATGGCCTACAAGTCCTTAAATAGAGCCCAACAAGGAAAATACAAAACCTCTCTCCCTTTTTTTATTAACATCACACGACAACATAATATACCAAAACATGAATATCAGTTTCTTCTCCCTCTCCTTCTTTCACTGTAAGATGCCAACAACACATTAAACCTTCACTATCACCAATTAAAAACTTCTTGAAATATTCTCTTCTTTCACACCAAAAGATCCCTAAAAATAATCTTAATTCTTATCCCATAATATTTCACCATTCATGGATTTGTAAATAAAAAAAAATTATTTATTTCAAGAATCTTGTGTTTTTAAGAGATGATTGGATTTATAGGGAGTGAGGAGCATCAATGGTTCGATTCTAGGTGATTACAAGCAAGATTGGACTCAAGAAAAGTTAGGGTTTTGATTGTTTGGGTTGATTGAGGTCACGGCCAAGAAACCCTACCCACCTAGGGTTTGTGTTGATCCTTTAAACCATCCCACTGTAAGTTAAAAAAAATACTTTTCTTGAACCCTCTTTTATTGTTTTGATTTTCTAGGAATGCATGTCCTTGATTATTGGTTGTTATTAATCTTTGGCAAGTCATGATTATGGTTGATGTTGATTAAGTGGGATTTATGTGATGTAAAATAGGTTGTTAGATGATTTAATTGATATGATAGTAGCCTTGTGTGTTGGTTCATTTAGTCTGAATTCGGAGTGGTTATTGATTGAATTGGAAGTAGGAATTGTGGACTGTTTCTGGACAGCAGGTAAACGGGGCTTGTTCTCCCAAATTTTGGCCTGGAACCTGTAAGATAATTAAATGGGTGAATAGATATGGGTATTAGCATCATGTGCGAGTTGGATGCTCAACCAATTCCTCCGTATGAGGGAGATATGGTCAAAATACGATCATGGGTCAATTCTGGACATTCGATTAGAAAGCATGTTAATGTCAGGGTTTTTGAACTAAAAGTTTAGGTTTTAAAAGTTGGGTCAATGTTGTCATCTTATATGAATGCTCTAGCATTTGGCCTCTCATTCTTGGCTATTTTAGGTTTGATTTATGACTAAAACGGCATGGACAGATAGTCAGTGAAAATTTTTTGGTATCTATTAGGGACTGTTTCCAGATCAGTAGGAAAACGTGGGATTTTATCAAAACTTTTGGCTTAGGGTCTGTAAAAAAAAGACATGGTTGGATAGATATAGGTCTTAGGTACATGTGGCGAATTGGACGCTTTTGTATCGATTCCGGATGAGGGAGATATGACCTTTTTACGTAAGAAGGGCAAATCTGGAGCTGCTGTTGGGAAACTTGTTTTGCTCCAGGTTTTTGTACAGTGGATTGAGGTTTTAAAACATGGTTAATCACTAGATATTATAAGCTTTCACCTCTCTTTGGATTCAATGTAAAATCTATTATAGAATATGATTTATGGCCGAAACCGTAAATAGTAAAAATTCAGTTAACTTTCTGTTTTGAGTTATGATTAGTAAAAACTCATTTCCCGTAGATTGGTAAATGGTTTGATTAAAAGGCCTAATGTTCTGGAAACTAGACTTAAGTATCTTTACAGGGGTGAAAGCCCCATCTTTGTATATTTTATAGGTTAAGAGATATGGTCTTGTAAAGTTGACTAAAATTCAGCAACATAGTTTTACGTCTTTTCTTGACAAATAAAAGTGCGGCCACATAGTAATAAAATAAGAATCGCTAAGCGAGGAATTAGTAGACAATTATGTAGTATACGTCCAGGTTGTATATCTAATTAGGGGATAAAAAATTACTATGGTTAAGTTTAATGCAATGGCATATGCATATCTCGGAATGCATATCTCATGACCATTTGATTTATTTGTAAGTTATGGTTATCTTTGTCATTACTAAGTCGCGTCACGCCCTTTTTTAGGTGGTGCTTAGGCGTACTTTTATCTCATCCAAAGATTCATCTACTTCTGATCTCTTGATAAGAAGGTGTGTTCTTAGCCCAACATTATTCCATTGTTAATGGTTTTCTTATATCTATTTTTTGGGTGACGAGTAACTTGCTGTTTTACCGAATATACTTATAGGTTCTATACATTAGCGTTACAGGAATGTTATTTACTAATGGAATTTGCTTATTCTACCAATGATTTCTATTACATGTGTGCATCAACTGCTTTGTGTTACCGAAATAAAACTTATTAGTTACTATACATAAGCTGTTACATGAAGTTCTTTATATAAGCTTTTGCTTATCTTACAAATGATTTCTATTACATGTTTGATACATGCTTGTTTTTAACGAATAACTTATTGTTTCTACCTTTCATATGCGTCACATGAATGTTTTATAAAGCTTTTGCTTATCTACCGCTTGAATTTTCTAATACATGTTTGTATACCATGCATGATTTTATAAATGGAACAAGAAACTTTATGGTATGCCTGGACCAAAATTTGAGGTCAATTGCATGAGTTAGTTATTGCCAAAGATCCCCACATCATGAACTGTTAATTGCCTATAATGGGTGAGCGCTATACAAATCAATGTTTCTATTGGGTTTTTGAACAGACCTGTTCCGGGGGTATGATCGTATCCTTTCGTAGCACCCAGTCAAGGACAATTTGTATTTGAATTCTAGGTATAAGGCGCAAAATATTCATATTTATGGGCAAACATTGAATTAATAAACATGATATGTGCTACTCAAGGCTACGTGTCATGAGCTCATGCAATCAAGATTTATTACATTGATTCGTTGCAATGATTTCTGTTGAATTATACTTGAATACTGTCGCTGGCTGAATCTTCAAACCTTGTGGTCCACTATTGAACATTACTTGTTATTGAAAATCATTAACTGGATTTGATATCAATTCTTCTAAATGTTGTAAACGATACTTTTCTTACAGAAATATTTCCTTAAACTATTTCAATAATGCTTTTACTTAAATCCTATGAATACCTACATTATTGTTGAGTTTTTGCGTGTATTCTTCTCAGGTTAATTTCTTGTTAGCTGAGCATGGGAGCGAGCATTTGAGTCGCGTGGATTTTCAAAACTTAAAGGAATCGGTTTTATTCGCATTCGATAATCATGTGTTCTTTAAAATATACATTTAATCAGTTTGACACTTTTAACTGGTGAATTAGGGATTTAGTGGGACCTAAATATTTACTTGATTTATTTAAATCGTACTGTGTCCATTTATCAAACGTCCCTTCTTGAGGTTGTTTTACTGTAAACTTGTACTTTATTTTACTATGAAAGTGGGCCTCCAAAAGTGGTATTCCGCTGCGTTGTGATTTTATGGGGGTGCTACAGATTGGTACCAGAGCACTGGTTATAGAGAACTAGGTCATTTTCAAAACCCTAGACTATAACCGTTTTTCGAAAAAATTTAAGAGTCTTTCACCATTGTCCGATATCCATGCGCGCTTGCTCCCAGGTAACTTATACGCTCTCTTTTGCGCTTTTATTAATATTGCATGAATAACTAGTATATAATCCTTGATTATGATTTCGCTCTCCTACGTCCATCTTATGACGTCATACTATTTGCCTTATATCGGTCGGTTATATATTGACCACCCAGATTATTGCGTACTTCCTGTTTTCTTATTTTCTCCCTCGAACGTTAATGAGAGTACTATATTAGGATACCCGTACATATGTAAGCTATTTTATTTTTATCTTCGGGATTACCGCCATCCATATATAAAATAGTAATTCATTTAAGTGTTGACTATTTTCGGTCGCTTCCGCCTACTTTTGGAAATTTTTGGGTAAAGTTGATGTGATGTTAAATAATTTTTAACTTGAGACCTGTAACCATAGTACATAGTTGGGTAGGGGGGTCCATCATACATGGTGTTCCATGTGGTTCTTTGGATAAATCCGTAACTATTCCGGATGAATGAGTTACGACTAGAACGGCCAAACTAATCATAAATTGTGCCCATATTTTCAAAATAAGTATGAGACTAATATTTTCATATTAAGTGCCCTATTTTCCAATTAAAATCTGTAGGATTTAGATAAACTTAGACATGGGCTTTCGTTTTGGGTCAAACGGAGTTATAAAATGGGAATTATGCTAAAAACGATAAAACAAGAAAACGCTTTAAATAATCAGATTTGACACATGATGGTAAAATGATAACTTCCCTTAGGATCTTAACACTTTGAGTAATTATCTTGTAATCTCGGTAAATTGTAGTCTAACATCTTGTTTATGGCGAAAACCGTTCGTTTATACCTATTACAGATTTTGAAATATAGGTCCATTAAGTCAGATTGCAGAGGGCAAAAATGTTTATGTAATGATAATTACCTACATATGTAGTACTATGGTAAGTCCTAATAAGTTCTTTTTTTTGATATTTTATGAGCGATGCGGTGATCTCTTAATCATTAACGTGACTTTATTTTATTTCATTTTTGATAATATTGACATTCGGTGTACTTTGTCAATTCCACTAGTTGTTTTATTGCTCGACTTTGAGTCCGAACACTCTTACCGGGAAAAAAATCTATGAGGATCATTTGCTTTAAAAGCACGTTCCTTACTATCGATGGCTGGGGAAGGTTTTCTGGCTACCATTCATGACACACGACTTCTGACGTTTCTTATTATTCTGATCTGCCGATTGTTTCCGAATTTAAGGAAGTATTTCCGGAAGAAACTTCCAGGAATACTTTATTCGCGATGTTGAGTTTAACATTGAGCTTATTACCGGAGCTGAGCCAATCTCCAAAGCTCCTTATCGTATGGCACCGATTGAGTTAAAAGAGTTGAAGGATCAGTTACAAGAGTTGTTAGAGCAAGGTTTTATTCGCCCGAGTGTATCGCCATGGGGTGCACTGGTTCTGTTTGTCAAGAAGAAGGACGGTAGCATGAGATTATGTATCGACTATCGTGATTGACAAGATCGCCTTTCGTAATCGCTATCACGCCTTCCACATATGATGATTTATTTGATTCAGTTTAGGGCAATGAAACATTTTTCCAAGATTGATTTACGATCTGGTACATCCGTTGGGCGAGGAAGAGCAGGACATTTCCAAGATGCTTTCGCACACGTTATGGCGTATGAATTCTTGGTTATTGCCTTTTGGTCTTACGATGCTCAGCTGTATTTATGACTGATGAACCGAGTTTTTCAGGATCTTGGTCAAGTTCGTCATGTGTTCATGATGTTATTCTGGTCTTCTCTAAGTCTAAAGAAGAACACGAGGAGCATCTCCGCACTGTTCTACAGATTTTACGACAGGAGAAATTTATATTGCCAAGTTTTCAAAGTGCGAATTTTGCTGTGTAAGGTGCATTTCTGGGTCCATTGTTTCAGCAGAAGGAATTACTATGGTCCGCGAAGGTGGAGGGGGGGGGGGCGGGGGGGGGTGGGGTGGGGGGGGCGGGACTATCACCAAATGGCCAAGACCGACGTCTGTGACCGAAGTACGGAGTTTTCTTGGATTAGCAGGTTATTACCGCAGATTTGTAGAGGGTTTCTCACGATTAGCCTTACCCTTAACTAAGCTTATGCGAAAGGGCGAGAAGTTTGTATGGAACGAAGAGCGAGAAAAGAGCTTTGAAGAGCTTAAGCAGCGTTTGGTTTCCTCGCCTATTCTTACTCTTCCATCTGGTACAGGTGGATTCCAGATTTACAGTGATGCTTCTAAAAAGGGTCTTGGGTGTGTACTCATGCAGCATGGGAAAGTGATTGCCTATGCCTCACGACAACTAAAGCCCTATGAGGTTAACTATCCTACTCATGATCTGGAATTAGCAGCCGTTGTCTTCGCTCTCAAAATTTGGAGACACTATCTTTATGGGCGAAGTCATGTGATATTTTTACGATCAATAAAGTCTCAAAATATATTGTTCCACTCAGCGAGAATTGAATATGAGACAGAGGCGTTGGTTGGAGTTATTGAAGGATTATGACACCAACATTCAGTACCATCCGGGTAAAGCAAATGTGGTGGCTGATGCTTTGAGTAGGAAGTCGGGTATGATAGCTGGTATCAAAGTGGAAGAAGGGATTATTCGTGACCTTGAGCGTTTGGATATCGAGTTATGTGTTCGTGGACAGAATGGTTTCTGGGCTAGTCTGAGGGTTGAGCCTAACCTAATTTCACAGATCAAGACAGCTCAGAAGGATGACGGAGAAATCTGGGCAATTATTCAGAATATTGATCAGCAGACCGAGTTTCGGTCTGATGACGATGACCATTATGGCTGGGTACTAAATTATGCGCGCTAACAGAGAGAGATCCTACCTTCGAGAAGCTGATGACTGAGGCTCATAGTTCTCCATTTTCGATTCATCAGGTTGACTGAAGATGTACACGATCTCAAGCTACACTTTTGGTGGAGTGTATGATGAGCGATGTGGCTCGTTTGGGTCAAAGTGTTAACAGTCAGCAGGTTAGATTGAACACCAAGTGCAAGTGGGCTATTGCAACCATTAGAAGATTCATGTTGGAAGTGGGACGATAATATCCATGGATTTTGTTAACGGAATTACCACGGACTCAAAGGGAAAGCACGGGTGCTACTCTGGGTTGTTGTAGATCGCTTGACTAAATCGGCACATTTTTCTTCCTTTCCGTAAGGGATTACCCCGTTAGTAAATGTAGCAGAAATGTTCAAAACAAGAAATTATTCGATTACACGTTACTCCATCAGTGATCGTGTCAGATAGAGCTCCACGGTTTCACGTCTCGTTTTGGATGTTTACAGAAGCTTGGGGAACCATTCTCAAGTTTAGTACAGCTTTTCAACCTATGACCGACGGCAGTCGGATGCGGTTACGATTCAAAACATTAGAGGATATGTTACCGTTCATGTGCATAGATATGGGGCAGGATTTGGGAGGACTATATATTGTCTAGTGGAGGTTGCTACATTAACAGTTGGCATGCAGGAGCATTAAATGCGCTCATTTCGGAGATGTTGTATGGTAGGAAATGTCGTGCTTCATTGTTTGGGATCAGGTTGGTGAACGTATTCTTGAGGGTCGAGATGATGAGGTGAGATAGAGATGAAAAGGTCGTCAGAGATGATATATGAGAGAGAAAGCTTAAGGGAAGCTCAGACTCGTCGAAGAGATTACGCCGACAGACATCGCAGAGCGTTAGAGTCCAGCCGGGTGAACATGTTTTCTTGAAAGGATCACCTACACGTAGAGTCAGGCATTGTTGGTATCAAGAGCTAAATCTTAGTCCTCGTTTCATAGGACCATTTGAGATTACTTGTCGCGTTGGTGAGGGGTTTCTATGTTTGGCGTTACTCCTCGCTATCTTCATGTTCACAATTTGTTTCTGTATCATTACTCAGAGGTTAAAAGTATCATCCCTTTTTCTTCACGTTGTTTCTTATCCATTCGATCGATCCGTGAGAGTTTTTTACACGGAAGAGCCTGAGTCTATTCTAGACCGTCAGGACAGAGTCATGAGGACAAGGCGATCCCTTTTGTCAAAACTCCTTTGGAGGAATCATCCCGAGCGGAAGCTACTTGGGAGACCGAGGAGTCTATACGGACTTCTTATCCTCATTTTCTTAATGTCTGGTATGTTCCTTCAGTCGTATCATGTTCAAATATCGAGGACGGAATTTTTCTTTTAGGGGGAAGAGTTGTAAAACATAAAAATCTAATAAGAGTAAAATGACCAAAAATGCCCCTAATGAATAAGAGAAAATTTCATAAAATGCTTAAATAAAATTCCATTTTAAATGTAAGAAATTATAAAATGGCAACATGTGACAATTATGATAATTTTTGTAAGATTTAAAATACCTTATTGTTAATACAAGAAAAATAATTATAATGTTTGGATCCTAGTAGATTTGCCTTATGGGAAAGAGGAGTGGTTGTCATGAACAAAGCAAGATTAGTTGCTCAGGGACACAGGCAAGAGGAAGGAATAGACTATGATGAAGTTTTTGCTCCTATGGCTAGACTTGAAGCCATAAGGATCTTTTTAGCTTTTGCCTCATATATGGGGTTTATAGTCTATCAAATGGATGTGAAGAGTGCCTTTCTCTATGGCAAGATTGATGAACAAATGTTGCCACTGCTGTAATTTGTTTAACCACTAATCAAAAGTATAATTTTTCTAAATTGATTTTTGATGGTATGATTAGACATTTAGAGGCTAAGAAGAAGTTTGTTATGTATCCTCGTTTTATTTCTATATTTTTAGCTAAACAATTAGTTAATGTAGCTGTTCCTTTAGATCACTTTCCTGTAAATAGTTTAACTAGTAAAGTTTTTTCTTTTATGGTTAAAAAGGGCAAACATTTTTCAGGCAAAATTACACCTTTGTTTGATAATATGTTGGTCCAACCAACTCAGAAAGAGGGTACTTCTTCAGAAAGACTATCTGAAGCACACCCAACACCCTCTCCTGAACCCACTAGTGAAGCCCCAAATGAGTCAATGAATGACTCATCTTCTGCTCAATCTAGTGAGGTACCATTTGAGCAACAACCTGACCATTCACCAAGTCCTTCACCCAGACCTTCACCAAACCCTTCCCCCACTCCTAATATTCCTGATTCAATTCCAGAACATACTGGTGAGAATCTTGGAGATCATTCATTCAATGATACATCCCTTTCAGGGAATGAGGATGCAATGACTCTCCAAAATGTCTATGATCTTTGTATCTCTTTGTGTAAACAGGTTTCAGATCAAGCCAAGGAAATTAAACTCTTAAAGGCTAAGATCACAAAGCTCAAAAGGAAAGCTAATCCTGTCATCAAACACTTCACAGCATATCAGAAGAGAATATCAAAGGAACAAAGACATCAAAGGAAACATCTCTCAAAGAAAAAGAAGGTGCAAATAAAGTCTGTATCCAAACAAGGGAGGAAGAATGCAAAAGGAGATGGTAAAGCAAAAGAAAATGCTCAAAGTGAAGGGAGGACAAAAGAAATGATGGATGAAGACAAAGAAACTGATGAAGTTGGACTTAGTACTGAAGATGAAGTTAGTACTGCTAAGAAAGGAGTTAGTACCGAATTTGAAAAAGTTAGTACCGACAGACCAAAACTTAGTACTGACGATCTCAAAGTAAGTACTGAAGAGCAATCTAAGGAAGAAATTGCTTCTCAAGCTTCTCAAACATCCTCTCTGACACCCACATCTGTGATATTTGGTGATGATGAAACAATTGCTACACTTCTCATCAACATGAGTAAAGCCAAAGCCATTTCCAAAGAAAAAGAGAAAGGTGTAGAACTGAAGGATGTTGAAGATACTGATAGACCTAAAACTACTTCTACAAGATCAACACTCACTTTAAAGCCTCTTCCAAAAATTGATCCTAAAGACAAAGGGAAGAAGAAGATTGAAGAGGAGGATGAAACTGAAAGTGAAGATGATGATATTCCACAAGTTGTGAAGAAATTCAAACAGCTTGAGAATGATGAAGAGTTAGCTAGGAAAGTCCAAGAAGAATGGGAAGCTGAAGAGGAGAAAAACAAAATTGCTGAAGAAGAAGCAGCTAATGAAGCTCTCATTAAAAACTTTGATGATGTAAAAGCAAGAATTGAGGCAGACAGAATTCTAGCTGAGAAGCTTCAAGAGCAAGAAAGAGAGCAGTTTACAATAGAAGAAAGAGCTAAATTCCTTCATGATACAATTGCTGCTCAAAGAAAGTTCCTTGCTCAACAAAGATCACAAGCTAAAAGGAATAAACCTCCAACCAAGAATCAACTCAGAAATCAAATGATAACCTACTTAAAACATGTGGGAAACTTCAAACATTCAAATTTGAAAAGCAGGAAGTTTGAAGACATACAAGCTTTGTATAAAAACATTAAGAGGTTTAATGAACATTTCATTTCCACTGGGTCTGCTAAAGATGAAAGGTTTATCAAACAGTTGAATAAGAAAAGAAGTGGTTTATCTAAATCTGAAGTGATCAAGGAAGACACCAAAGAAGAAGTCAAGGATGAGGATAAAGATGAAGAAAGTACTAGAAAAAGAAAGCTAGGTACTAGGAAGAAGATGAAGTCAAGAAAAAGAAGATACATTCAACACACTTCTGAAGATGATAGTGACAAAGAAAATGATGATCTGAGGTTATATTTAACTATAGCTCAGGATGAAGAAAAAGAAGTGGACTATGAAGTACTTGACAGAAAATATCCAATCATTGACTGGAAGACAGAGTGTTTTGGAACAAAACCACAACCTGATGAAGCTAAATCTATTGAAGAGATCAATTTGAATGTGGTAACAAGAAGTAATGGACAGCAAAGACACTTTAGTGTTTTAACATCAGTATTGTCCATATTTGATAGAGAAGATCTCAATGCTGTTTATCAACTGGTAATGAATAAATACCAAGATGAGATGCCTGAAGGTTTTGAAAGAGTTCTTTGGGGAGATTTGAAGGTTTTGTTCAAACCAGATGAACAAGATGAGTTTTGGAGCTCACAACATGAATGGAAGGTAATCAGTTGGAAGTTGCACAGTTCCTCAGGAGTACACACTTTGATGACTAGTGAAGGAGTAGTCATTCACATGCTAACAGAGAAGAAGTATCCTTTAAAGAAGGAAATATTAGTGCAAATGTTAAAGCTAAAATTAGAGTCTGAAGAAGAAAGTACTATGGCATTAGAATTGATAAGATTTATCAAAAAGGTACTTGCTGATTTAGAATCTAAAGAAGAAGACTGATGGAAGTGAGAAGGGATTGAGTGTTGGCTAACCACCACACAACAAATGGTTATCAATTCACCATGCTTAATAGGCATAAGAATTGGCTAGTCCACAAGCAAACGGCTTGGGGTAAAGACTTCTCAAATCCGTTTATGGTTTACAATTTACCAAAAATTGTAGGGTAATCAACTCACCTTGCTTCTTGGTGAAGAGTTGGCTAGTCCGAGATCAAACAGTTCTTGGTAAAGACTACTCAAATCTGTTGATAGCTGATAGTTTGCTAAAAACTATATGGTTTATCAATGCACCATGTTATTACAATGAAGCATTGGCTAGTCCAAACTCAAACGGTATTTGGTAAAGACTAATCAAATCCGTTGATGGTTGACAGTTTACCAAAAACTGTATGGTAAGTAACTCACCATATTCTTAGATGAAGAGTTATCTATCCCAGAGCAAACGGCTACTGGTAAAGGAACATCAAATCCGTTGATGGCTGGTAGTTTGCCAAAAACTACAAAGCCAACTTAGTTGGATTGTAGGTACAAAGATGCTGCTGAGTAGCTGAAAAGATGTTGCTGATTTGCTGACAAGACAAAGATGCTGCTAAAGAAGGATAGAGAGTACAAGATTAAGAAAAGCTAAAGAATGTTTGGATACATCCTCTGTGCATCAAGTTCTTAAAGGATTGAAGAAACATGAAGTTAAAATAGTTTAACATTCATGTTTAAGGGAGGATTGTTAGGAATAATGTTTTCTTAACTTAGTACCGACAGTTCAAATAGTTAGTACCGACAGTTATACTTAGTACCGACAGTACAAAGTAGTTAGTACTGTTTGTTAGTTAGTACCGTTAGTAGTAAATTAGTTAGTACCGATGACAAGATATTTAAAAGATATTTAAAAGATATTTTTTGAGATATTTGTCAAAAAGATATGTAAGCCTTTTAGGGTTATCCTTGTGATATAAAAGGAACCCTAGGCATGGTTATAAAAGAGAGTTCAACACAAGATCATACATAATATACATATCATAGTTAGCAATCTGTGATCCTCAAGAACACTTTAATAAAGTTGTTATCCAGATTGATTCATTGTTTTTCTTAGTACTTGTGTTAAGATTCCGCATTAACATATAGTATTCATAATCATTGTTTCTACATAGTCAGTTGTATTTATACTTCTTGACTATCATCCTTTATTGGTTGCAAAGATCCATTCAGCAAAACAAAGGAACCACACTTGATCATGCATGAGTCCTACAAATCGAAGTATTCCATTCACCCAGGTTCTGACAAGATGTATCAGGATCTAAAGAAACTTTATTGGTGGCCTAACATGAAGGCAATCATCGTTGAGTATGTTGGCAAGTGTTTAACATGCTCTAGAGTTAAAGCATAATGTCAAAAGTGTAACATCCGATAATTTTCAAAATTTTGAATGACGATTTTACCCTTTGACTTTTAGGGTCTGACTTGACTTTTGACTTTCGGTCATTTATTTTCACATAAAAGCGATTACCGCGTAACCGGTAATTTTTCGGAATATATTTAAAAGAGATATATGTTATTCCTAAGTTGAATTATCAAAAACGAGCAGCTAAATCACGTTTTCATTATTCGGACTCTAA
>BQNB010016010.1:20163-65101 GCA_026074375.1 Tanacetum coccineum
TGTTTGTGCTACTTGTGAAAAATGTGTGTTCAATTCGAATCATGATGCTTGTGTTTCTAAATTTTTAACTGACGTGAATGCTAGATCTAAGAAGCCTTAAAAAGTGCCAACTAGAACTAGAAAACCCAAAAGAAAAGTGAACAAATCTGTTGCAACACCCCCTAAGAAAACAGTTGCATCAGAATCCACTATCCAGAAATCTAAGAGTTACTGTAGGATGCTTTATGAGAAAACTAGGAAGGCATGGAAATGGTGGATAGAACAATAATGCCCATCAAGATATAATTGGGTTCCTAAGACAAAAATGAAATGGTTTCCTAATGTTAGGAAAGAAGATATGAACACAAGTATTAGTCCAACAATAGATAATGCATCTAGGATAACTAATGTCTTGAAAATTACAAATTCCTTAGGATCCAATTTGTCAAATGTTCCATCGTTCTCTAATTCTCTTGCAGATTATGCAACTCATCCTATTCATTGTTGACTTTGGATGCACCAAGCATATGATAGGAAACCTCAAGCTACTATGCAACTTTGTTGAGAAATATCCGAATACCGTTCGTTTTGAAAATGATCAATTTGCACCAATTCTTAGTTACGGGGATTTGGTTCAAGGAAGCATCATGATCAACAGGGTTTATTACGTCGAAGGCCTCAATCACAATCTCTTCTCGGTTGGTCAATTTTGTGAAGCGGATTTGGAGGTTGCATTTCGAAAATCTACTTGCTTTGTGAGAGATCTTCAGGGAAACGACTTACTTACCGATAATTGTGGATCTGATCTCTACACAATCTCTCTTCAGGAGACTTCTTCACCAACTCCAATCTATTTCATGGCTAAAGCCTCACCAACTCAAGCATGGTTATGGCATCGAAGACTTTCTAATCTTAACTTCGACTACATCAACTTGATTTCAAAGAAGGATATCGTGATTGGTTTACCTAAGTTGAAATATGTCAAGGATCAACTATTTTCTTCTTGTGAATTGAGAAGCAAAAAGGAGCTCATCCAAGACAAAGGCTGTTCCAAGCTTAAAAGGACGGCTAAATTTGCTTTATATGGACTTATGTGGTCCTATGCGTGTTGAAAGCATCAATGGGAAGAAATACATTCTTGTAATTGTTGACGACTACTCCATATATACTTGGACTCTATTTTTAAGATCCAAGGATGAAACACCAGAAGTTCTAAAAGATTTTCTCAAGATGATTCAACGCAATCTTTAAGCTCAAGTGATTACTGTTCGAACAGACAGAGGCATATAGTTCTTAAACAAGACACTTCATGCATATTTCAAAGAAGAAGGAATTGAGCATCAAACATCTACTCCTCGAACACCTGAACAGAATGGCGTTGTCGAAAGACGAAACCATACTCTGGTTGAGGCTGTTCGAACGATGCTTTCAACTTCTAAACTTCCTTTGTTCTTTTGGGCTGAAGCTATTGCAATCGCATGCTATACTCAGAACAGATAAATCATAATCCCAACACATGAGAAGACTGCGTATCACATCATTAATGACAGGAAACCTTTAATTAGACACCTTCACATCTTTGGTTGCACCTGTTACTTAACCAGAGATGGTGAAAATCTTGACAAGATGAAATAAAAAGGGGATTCGTGCATTCTGGTGGGATACTCTACTCATTCTAAGGGATATCGAGTTTACAACAAGAGAACCCGATTGATAGTTAAATACATACATATTAAGTTTGATAAGATCAAAGAGATGACTGAGATGTTTGTTGATAATAACACTTCAAGCCTCATTCTCTAATGACATAAGGCGTCAGACTATGACAACGCTGGCCCCGCACCCCAACTACAAAATGTTTCTCCATCAGCAGATAAAACAGCTCCATCACAACAAGAGTTGGATCTTCTATTCAGTCCTTTGTACGATGAATTTTTCACTGTAGGTACTTCAAGTGTCAACAAGTCTTCTTCCCCCATCGCCAATTCTACTTAACAAGACACACAACCTACAGCGAATATTCACCCTTCAACAGAACAAATAACTCCAACTACAACTGTTCATGCTGAGGAAAACAACAATAATCAAACAACAGATGCACATTTTGAACCATATAAATTTGTCAACCCATTCTCTACACCGGTACATGAAGAAGCAGAGTCATCTTCTTGCAATGTTGATAATTCGAACATGCATACATTCTACCAACGTCATCAATCTGAACACCGATGGACTAAAGATCACCCGTTAGAACAAGTTTGTGGAAATCCATCCAAGCCAGTGCAAACAAGACGACAACTTGCAACAGATCCTGAAATGTTTATGTTCGCGCTCACTGTAAGTACTGCTAAACCGAAAAACATTAAGGAAGCAATGGCTGATTCCGCATGGATTGAGGCAATGTAGGATAAGCTTCATCAATTAGAAAGACTACAAGTCTGGGAGCTCACCGACAAACTATTTGGCAAGAAGGCCATCAAGCTAAAGTGGTTATGGAAGAACAAAAAGGATGAAGATCAAACTGTAATTCATAATAAAGCATGGCTTGTAGCTATGAGGTATGCGCAGGAAGAGGGTATTGATTTGGAGGAATCTTTTGCTCCAGTTGCTCGCTTGAAAGTTGTTCGGCTCTTTGTCGCCTATGCAGCACACAAATCTTTTCCAATATACCAGATGGACATGAAAAAAATCAACAGTTTTAACGGTTCATGTAAAGGAGGTGGTTTTGTTGCTTTAACAGATTGGCAGTTTCATCGATCCTGATCATCCAGAAAAAGTTTACCATCTAAGGAAAGCTCTATATTGATTGAAGCAAGCTCCAAGAGCCTGGTATGATGAACTCTCAAACTTTATGATGTCCAAAGGTTTTACTAAAGGTACCATTGACCCTACTCTATTCACGATAAGATACGGGGAGGACATTCTACTTGTGTAAATTTACGTAGATGACATAATTTTCAGGTCTACAAACCTAAAATATTCTAAAAAGTTTGAAAAACTAAGGCACAGTAGATTTGAGACGTCCTTAATGGGGGAAATGAAATTATTTTTAGGACTTTAGATCCACCAATCCCCACGAGGTATCATTATCAATCAGGCCAAGTACGCTTTGGAAATACTTAAAAAACATGGTATGGACAAATGTGACAGCATTGGTACACTAATGGCTACTAAACCTAAACTGGATGCAGATTTAAGTGGAAAACCCGTAGACCAAACAAACTACCAAAGTATGATCGGGTCACTCATGTATCTGACTTCTAGTAGACCAGACATAGTGCAAGCAGTATGTTATTGTGAAAGTTATCAAGCCAAACCGACTGAAAGACACCTCAAAGAGGTTAAAAGGATCTTTCGATACTTAAAAGGAACCATTCACATGGGACTCTAGTATCTGAAGGATTCTGGCTTTGAACTAACAGCTTTTTTAGATGCCGACCATGCCGGGTGTATTGATACTCGCAAAATCACTTCTGGTGGGATACAGTTCCTAGGTGATAAGTTATTCAGCTGGATGTCAAAGAAGCAGGACTGTACTGCAATGTCATCAGCAGAAGTAGAGTACGTGGCGTTATCTACAAGTTGTGCTCAAGTAATGTGGATGAGGACACGACTTAAGGATTATGGCTTCAACTACAACAAAATACCATTGTATTGTGACTCTCAATCAGCCATAGCAATCTCATGCAACCCTGTACAGCACTCCTGTACCAAGCACATCCATACTCAATACCACTTTATCAAGGAACAGGTTAAACGTGGCATAATTGAATTGTACTTTGTTAGAACTGAATACCAATTAGCTGACATGTTTACTAAAGCCCTTCCTGAAGAAAGGTTTCAGTATCTCGTCAGACGAATTGATATGAGATGTTTGACTCCAGCTGAACTGGAGGTTTTAACAAATGAATCTGATTGATATTTCATCAAACATCGACTTGTAAATATTTTTGAGAAAAGAAAAATACAAAAATATAAAACCTATAAAACCAAATAAAAAATATAAAATTTCAAAAACCAAATACAAAATCAGAAAATTTCCAAAAATAATCTTCTCGACATGTCTCTTGGAATCGATAACATTTACATGCCTAGAAATGTCGATTAACATTGACACGGGTGTGTAAATGAAGTTCGAGTAAGAGTTCAAAAGTTTTTAAACATTTCATTTCTAACTTTTCTTTATGGCTTATGTGCAAATTAGTACATAACCCGGACTTCAAATAAAGGAAAGTTTATCTATAAAGATAACTTATCCTAACAACGAGAAAATCAATTTTCTCGGTCTTGAGTAGTTTCTACAAGACATTCAAAGTTTTATGCTCAAGAAAAGGCGCTTACCCTTAGTGTTAGAAGAGAAGTCTTCTAACATATGGTTTTTCAAAAAGTTGAACACAACTTTTCAAGAATTTATCAATGACAATTCAAAATCTTTCAAAATTATGTGTTTAACACTCCTTCCCTCACAAAGCTTTAAAAGACGACAATATTACAATTGGTTCTAGTTCTGAGGGGGAGTTTTTCGAAAAAGAAAGTTTTAATGTTTTTGGATACATCATCACATGACAATTTTATGTATTCAAAACATTATAAAAAGTCTCTTAATAACAACTCCTTAATATTAGTGACTACTCAATAGATTGTATGTTATAAGATGATCAAGTGTTTGAGCATATTTTTTCAAGAATTCTTCAATGACATTCATAATCTTTCAAAATTGTGTGCTCAACACTGTCTCACCCTTAATTTTATATTCTTTTTACAACTTGGTATCATCTTTTTTGGTGTCAAACATATGTAAAATTAAGGGGGAGCAAGAACAAGTTTATGTTTCACAAAATTCATGCTAATAATATTTTCTCCCCATAGAATTTTCAAGACAAATTTTAATCACTTGGTATTTCAAAGACTAAGTGACTTAGTATTTAAAATAAGGGGACAAATGTAATTAAAATGTGATCTTCAAAATAATAAGTGATCTAAACGACTCAAAGTGCTTTATACTCTTCGGAAAATGTTTTATGGTTACGATCTTATACCCAACAACATCTTAATTCACGACGATTCTGAAGTCATAAGGTGGTTAGGTTAGGTATTAGTCCTATGATCTACCCATGGACAATCCATAGTTAGAAATAGCAGTCCTTAGGTATGATTGGAGATGAATGAGAAACGGAAATAATGCCGACTAAGACATGAGTTAACACTGGAACAATCACAACAAGGTGTTAGTAATGACGTCTTGGTAAGCATTGAAGGGGTTGAAGAATTAAAAAGAAATGTATGTATAAAGGGTGAAAACAAAGCAGCCCTCCACACACTTTAGGCAGAAATCGGGTCAATACATAATATACCAGATTCACAAAGATGAATTCTGGTATTGAAGACAAGACATCTTGGACCCAGTGATGCACTGCACAACCCTTCCCAGCCATTCAAGTTTCTCTTAAAAGATACTTGTCTCATTTTTCACGGAGATACACACGACTTCTATTGACTTTCTTACTCCGAGTTAGTTGATATTGAATAGGTGGCAGTCTGCTAAAACCAAAACGCACTAATCGAGTCTAGAGCCAAGAGATCAATAAAATAAATCTCACTAGGACACATTACATGACAAAAACTTGTTGAACACCATTAAGTTCACAAGCTGTTAACAAGAGTCCTACGCATTATCCTTGTGATTTTGCCAGAACATCCAAGTGACACTCTTTAGTATTCACAGTGAAGATGGAAATCCTTCCAGAGCTATCATCAAACAAGCTCTGCGGTAGGTGACTTGCGAGATTCTATATGAATCAAGCTTGTGTCAACTAGATATCGATTTGGTCCAGTAAATGAATTGACGACTCAATCAGAAATATAGTAACTATCTGATTCACTCTTACCGTGCAGTCTGCTTTGGGACATTCCGGTAAAGAGAACAAGCAAGCATGGTGAATCTAATACATCTGTGTTAGAGGATCTTACACTTTAAGCTGAACCCTATCAAAGAGATTCTTCTTAAATTGAATCTACCTGATCACATGTACAATATTTATACTGTAAAACGGTCCTCACTGAACTGGAATTTAATGTAACCGAACCATGACGAATGATAAAGCCATATTCGTCCATATCTGTTTATCACTAACTTTAAAATGCAAGTACTGACAACGGTGTTACAACCTCATTCCAGTAAAGTCAGATTCATTACCACATGCTCATACTCAAGCTATAAAGACATACTATTGGCATCAAGAATTAGAATCAAGGAAAGCTAAGTCATAAAGGACAAAGACTTCTGCAAACTCCAGATATACAAGTTCTTCTTTATAGAAATCAAGAATCTTAAGAGACAAAGAAGTCAAGGGAGATTGTAGCAAGCTTTCAAGAAATGATGCAAAGTATGAGACATGTTTGGTCAATACCCAAGATTTGCAAGATGGTAAACCATCAAGACTTACAAGGAAAATAATAAATATCTTGAACTAAAAGACAAATGTCCAAAAGACAATGAAAAGGCTCAAGACAAAGATCACAAAGCGAGAAGGAACAAGCCTACAACATGATAAAGACCAAAGATTCAAGATCTCACCTCAGATTTTGAAGACCACACATTAGGGAGAATGTTAGCCTCAATATGTCTTTGACATGAGGCTTAGAATCTGTAGGAAATCTCGCTTCAGGGGAGATTGTTAGCCTCAAAATATTAAGTCAAACAAGGAAGCTCGGCTACTAGTCATGGAAGCTCGGTCTTTACTTATTATATGTTGTAATAGGCTAGAAAGGGTAAACATGCTCGTTTATATAAGCTAATTGGTCACGTATTATGGGCTAAAGCCCAAGTAATTCCGAGCCCGACCCGTAAAAAGCCCATAGGCGTCCAAGCCTTATGGTTTAGGTATAAATACCCCTTCTTCATAATGGAGAAGGGTTGGTTGTTCATTTGTAATCTTTCACACACTTGGATAATCCACCATCTCTTTTTCTCTCTAACTTCTTCCTACTTTTCTTCTTATCTTCTTACTATATTTCTTGTATTAATCCATGGAAGTGAAATGATATCCTAGGTCCTACAAGATAGCTCAAAACCCAACCCATCACCCCTTTGGGCTTAGATCCAGTCAAAACCCACACAACACCCATTTGGTGTTGACTTTTTAACTTTTCCTTTATTTATGGATAATTACATTTAATTACCCATTAATTAAAAAGCCTTATTTGTTAATTATTCATAACGAACTAATTAACGACCATTAGTGTTCCATCGTTGATTCATATATTAATATGAATAATAAATATACAAATATATTATTATAAACATCAATAGAATGATATCTAAGTGTAAACGTGTGTGACTCCGTAGGCTCACGTATTTCCAACTGTATAAATATCCGTATGACATGAGCACAAACCAACAACTCGGGTCACCACATTTGAAACATCTTCGCTCTTCTTTTCCCTTCTTCTCTTCTTTTACTTTTCGAAGGTTCTGTTTATCGTCATAAGATTGACGAACAAACTTTTCTCTTCTTCTAAAGAGTTTCTTAAAATCTCTCACGGCCATGGCATATTCTTCATTACTACCTGAATATGACTCATCTTCGTCACTTGATACTTTTCTTACCTTTAGAGCTAGAGATTTTTACTTTTCCTTCTTGATCTTAGAAGCCTTCGAGTCCTTCTCGAGCACTACCTCATAGACTTTTAAGTTGTCGACGACTTCATCTAGAGGTAGTGTTGACAATTCCTTATATTCTTTTATCGTCGTCACCTTCGGACGCCATTTAGTAGGAAGAGCTCTCAAGAATTTCCTAACATAATTACGACTTGAAAAGGATTCATCAAGTGCTTTTAAAGATGTGATAATAGTATTAAACCTAGCAAATGCGCAATAATGGTTTCATCATCGGAAATAACAAATTCTTCATATATTTGAACAAACAAATCTATTTTATTATCCTTGACTTGTTTGTTACCTTGATGAGTAATTATAAGTGAGTTCCAAACATCTTTAGCGGTTTTACACATGAATATTCTTTCATATTCCTTTTTAGGTAAAGCATTGTATAAAACCATTTTAGCCTCATCATTTTTAGAAATCATTTTCTTATAGATCTCTTCAAATTTTTTATAAGGAATTACCTCTTCCTTACCGGTATCTTTATTTTTAATGGTAGGTTTATAATCACCATACACTATAATATGCCAAAGATCAATATCCTTAGACTTCACATATGTTTCAAATCTATTTTTCCAATATATAAAGCAATTAGCTTCAAAAAGAGGTGGTCTTTGCATAGATTGACCCTCTTTGTAGTTTTCTGAATCCATTATCATTTAAAGATTTAAAATACAATTTATATTTTAAAAACTTTGGTAACCTTGCTCTTGATACAAATTAAGAAAAACTATGTAGAATACTAGTAATCTAATGAATCAACCAAGAACAAGAAGTGAGATGTGGGTTGGATTGTTAGAGAAACTTGGATTTCTTTTTGTGTGTGCTAAAACAATGAATCCCTCATTTTATATTCATTTTACAACTTGGTATCATTTTTTTTGGTGTCAAACATATGTAAAATTAAGGGGAGCAAGTTAATGTTCCATATAATTCATGCTAAGTATAAAAGTTTTTCCCATAGAATTTTTATGACAAATTTTAATCATAAGGTATTTCAAAAACTAAGTGAAAAAAAAATTTTATTTAAAATAAGGAGAGAAATATAATTAAAATGTGATCAAGAAAATAATAAGTGATCTAATGATCAAAGTGATTGATACTCTATTGGAAAAAGGTTTTAAGGTTCGATCTCATACCCCACAACATCTTTATTCTACGCCGATTCTAAAGTATAAGGTGGTTAGGGTAGGTACTAGCCCTATGATTCACACCAGAAAAGGAGGATCTACACCAAGGACACTCCATAGTTAGAAATAAAAGTTTAGGTATGATTGGAGATGAATGAGTATAAGGGAATAATGTCGACTAAGATTGAGCTAACACTGGAACAATCACAACAAGGTGTTAGTAATGATGTCTTGGTAAGCATTGAAAGGGTTGAAGAATGAAAAAGAAATGTATGGATAAAGGGTCTAAAGAAAGAAGCCATCCCTATACCTTAGGCAGAAACCAGGTCAATACATAATCTATCAGTTTTCACAAAGATGAATTTTCATATTGAAGACGACATCATGGACCCAGTGATGCAATGCACAACCCTCCCCTATCCAATTAGGTTTCTCTCAACAGGAAAACTTGTTCATTTTGTCACGGAGATACACCGACTTCTATTGACTTTATCACTCCGAGCTGAGATCTAATTATTGAATAGGTGGCAGTCTGGCTCCAGCCCTACGATTACTAAAACCAAAACGCATAATCGAGTCTAGAGCCAAGAGATCAAAAAATAATCTCATTAGGACACTTGCCATTCCAATCCACTTGGTTGAACTTCAATAAGTTCACAAGTTATTAAACAAGAGTCCTACGCATTATCCTTGTGATCTTGCCAGAACATCCGAGTGATACTTAAGTATTCACAATGAAGATGGAAATCCTGCTTGAGCCAACATCAAACAAGCTCTTGGTAGGTGACTTGCGCGATTCTATATGAATCAAACTTATGTCAACTGGAAAGAAACGATGGTGCGATTCATGTGAATTAACTTGTTTAGTAAATGAATTGATGACTCAATCAGAAAGATAGTAACTATCTGATTCACTCTTACCGTGTGGATGCTTTGGACGTTCTGGTAATGAGAACTAGCAAGATGTAAATCTAACTACATCTGTGTTAGAGATCTATCGTTTGAGTGGAACCATGTCAAGGAGATTCTTTAAATTCTACCGAATCAAGGTACAGTATTTTTTACTGTATAACATGGTCCTGTGGAAACCGGGGTTAAAATTAACCAAATACCGAAAAGAATGACAAAGCCATTTTCGTCACACGCTTTATCTCGCTAATGTTTTATTTCAAGATTCATAAAATATGGAAGATGGAGATGCCTTTTTACCAGCTGAAGTCGGATTCATTTATCACATGTCATGCTCAAACTACGAAGACACTACTATAAGCATCCAAGATTCAAGAATCAAGATAATGCTCAGTATTAACAAAGACAACAGATTCCGCAACTCTAATAAAACAGATCTTCCTTTAAGATATCAAGTCTAACAAGGGTGATTAGTTGAGAGCTTTCAGAAGAATGCCAAAGTTGAGAATGTTGAGTCATGACACAAGGACGCAAGGTGGCAAAGCCGATCAAGATGAAGGAAAATGATTTAAAGATCTGTGACTTAAAGACAAAGTCAAATAGACAATGACAAAGGCTAAGTCAAAGATCACAAGCAAGAAGGAACAGCCTAAACATGTAAAGACAATGACAAAGACAAGAGTTAACGACAAAGCAATCTCATGGATCTCATGAAGGAGTGTCATAATGAACTCACTTCGGGGGAGATTGTTAGCCTTAAAAATATTGAGTCAAACGAGAAGTTTGTTCATTAGGAATATTTGGTCTCAGTCATTTATATATTAATGTTGTAATAGGCTAGAACGGGAATCGGGCTCATTTAATGTAATCTAACCGGTCACGTGTTATGGGCTAAAGCCCAAAGTAATTCCAAGTAATCTCGAGCCCGGCCCAAAGAAAGCCCATAGGCATGAAAGCCTCATGGTGCAAGTATAAATACCCCTCTCCAAGTGTGGAGAGGGTGTTGGTCTTATTTGTAAGGTTTCTCATTTTGCAAGTAATCAACCATCTCCTTTCTCTCTTTATTTCTTTTCTTGTTCTATCTCTTTTCTTATTGGTTTCTTATCATTGATTCATACCTACTTGTATGGAAGTGAAATGATATTTTTACGGTACAACACCATGCCGTCTAGGCTAGTTAAACAATTATGACAATTACTACCCATGATTTGGAGTTGGGTGCGGTCATGTTTGCACTTAAGATCTGGATACATTATCTGTATGGGACAAAGAGTATCATCTATACGGATCATAAGAGTCTTCAGCATATCTTTAGTAAAAAAGAGTTGAATATGCGACATCGTCGCTGTATAGAGTTATTTAGTGATTATGATTGTGAAATTCGCTACCATCCTGGAAAGGAGAATGTGGTGGCTGATGCCCTAAGTATGAAGGAAAGAGTAAAGCCTAAGAGAGTTAGAGCTATGAATATGATCCTTCAGTCGAGTATCAAGGATAGGATATTGGTGGCTCAGAAGGAGGATATGGATGAGTCTACAGGATTGCAGAGAGGTTTGGATGAGATGATAGAGCAGAGAAGTGATAGAACTTTGTACTACCTAGATCGAATATGGGTACCTTTGAAGGGTCAGGTAAGGACCCTGATAATGGATGAAGCCCATAAGTCGAAGTACTCTGTACACCCTGGAGCTGATAAGATGTATTATGATTTGAGAGATAGGTATTGGTGGCATAGAATGAAAAAGGACGTAGTTGAGTATGTTAGTAAGTGTTTGACTTGTCTGAAGGTTAAGACTGAGAATCAAGGGCCGTTTGGCTTGCTATAGCAACCTGAGATTCCCGTATGGAAATGGGAAAGAATAGCTATGGATTTTGTGACTAAGTTGTCTAGGACTAGTAGTGAGCATGACACAATCTGGGTTATTATGGACCAATTGACTAAGTCTGCTCATTTTCTACCTATGCGTGAGTGATTATAAGATGGATAGTCTGGCTAGATTGTTTTGAATTGAGATAGTGGCTAGACAAGGTGTGTGGTCTCGATTATATCGGATAGTGATTGTCGTTTCACATAAAGGTTTTGGCAGTCATGCAAGGTGCCATAGGAATCGTTTACGACATATGTACGGCTTTATCACCCTTAGGATCGATGGTAGATGAAGGTACTATTCATACTTTGGAAGACATGCTTAGAGCGACGTCCTGAACTTCGGAGGAATTTAGGATGTTCATCTTCCGTTAGCTGAGTTTTTGTAAATCAATAGTTATCATTCTAGTGTGAGATGTGCTTCGTTTGAGGCATTATATGGTAGAAAGTGTCGTTCACCAATTATGTGGGTTGAGGTTGGAGAAGGTCAGTTGATAAGACTTGAGTTAGTGCAAGAGACTATCTGGAGATGGATCTGCAGATTTTAGGATAGAACTTAAGGTTTGCACGTGATCGCCAAAAAAGTGATACTGATAAAAGGAGGAAGCCTCTAGAGTTTAGTGTAGGTGACTATGTCTTGCTCAAAGTGTTGCCTTAGAAATGTGTAGTACGCTTTAAGAAGAAAGGAAAGTTAGCACCTATGTTTGTTGGACCATTTGAGATTGTTAAGAAAGTATTAATATAATTTTTATTATATATAAAAATTATATATCATTTCTTCATTTATATAAAACAAAACACACACACACACAAATATACACTCTCTCCCTTCTCTCTCCCCCACCATATAAATCCGGCCACCGCCCCACCGCCGGATTCCGGCCACCACCACTCCGCCGCCGCCGAAAAACTTTTCCAGCGGACTTTTTCGGCGAACTCCAAAAATGCTCCTCGTGAGCCGATCTATCCGATCTACTACTTCACTCTCCTTCACGTGCCTCCATCACCACCACCCACCTCAGCCGCCGCTGCCATGCCACCCTACGCCTCTTCCTCCACGCCACCACCGCTGTACAACCACCACTAAGGGTGCGTTGGTACAGCAGCCCCGATATGGGTGTATTCGTTTATGTGGCTAAACCCCAAGGGTGCGTTCGGGTTGGTTTTTAAAGCACCAAGGGTGCGAGTGGTTATTGCCCTAGCAGGGGTGCGTGTGGTTCAACGACAAGGGTGCGTTCGGGGTTTGGGTCTCAACTAACCAGGGTACGTTTGGTTTATGTAAACCCGAGCAAGGGTGCGTTTAACAACGGGCTGTTTGGTTTGGTTCGGTGGGCAGCCGCCACCATGGGGTGGGTCGAGGTGACAACCACCGAAGAGGGAGTTGGGGTGGGTCTTGGTACGTCAAGGGGTGCTTATTTGTTCGGTGGCAGCCGCCACCGTAAGGGGGCGATCGAGTTGGCTGTTGACAGCCGGGGAGGGTGTCAGGTTTAGGAGGCGTTTGGTTCGGTAGTATAGCAGCAGGAGTGTGCGTTTGGTTTGTGTTTGCACCGGAAAGGGTGCGTTTGATTTTGGGACAGCCCGCACTAAAAGGGTGCGTCCGGTTTATTGTTGTCAGCCGCTAGGAGGGTGTTTGGCTGGGACAGTCGTTAGGGTGCGTTTGGTGTTGATAAAACAGATTAGGGCGCGTTTGGTTGGATAGTTAACACCCAAGAGGGTGTTTGGTTGGCTGCCAAACAGCACAAGGGTGCGTTTGGTTTAACCGAAACAGCTAGGGGTGTTTGTTCTTGGTTATTAACAATTAGGGTGCGTTTGATTTTCATAGTGGCAGCCGAGGGTGCGTTTGGCTGGCTGTGTAGCAGCCAAGGGGTGTTTGGTTCTGTGGGTAAAGCCCCAAAGGGGTGTTTGTTTCTGGGAACACCGGGCGTTTTGTTCAAGCCGTTATGTGCGTTTGGTTTGGCTGCTAAACAGCCTGGTGCGTTGTTTTTAAATAAAACAGCCACACAAAGGGCGTTTGGAGATCTGGGTTTATGCATAAAGGGTGTGTAGGTTTGGCTGTTAGGCCCCAACAGGGCGTGGGTTGGGAGCAGAAAACAACATGAGGGGGTGTTCTGTTTAGTATGTAGGTTGGAGCGTTTGGTTTAGCGAAACAACAAGGGTTCATTTCGTTTATACACTTTACTAATAAATATAACACGAGACTATAAAATTAAAAACCGAAAAAATGGTGGTTAAAATGTTAAATAATTGTGTCATATATATTTAGTCCTCCCGAATTATAATTATATATTTGATCACACGAGTAGATTGCAACACGGATTGATTGAAAAGAAAAATGATTAAATTATATAAATTAAGGATTGTAAATTTGTAACATTTCAATAACCGGATAAACAAACGGAAACTATACTTTTACAAATGGGATAACTATTTTAGCAAACCGTCAAAGAAACAGTATACTAGATTATAAAAGATTATTTTATATTTTATAATTGTCGACTGGAAATTTACATCATAACCTTTGTGAGAACTTTAAAAACATAATGTGCCTGATTTATAACTTTAAAACGTACGCTTACTTTTATGCTAAGAATTTTTATATTTATTTTAAGTGTGATTTTCTAAAAACATGTCCACATCATGTTGTTTAATCCATTTACTCCAGTTTCTTAAATAAAATTGCAAAGTATTATATATTTCAAATTATTCTTTTGATTGTTTGTCTTATTATATAATTCACATATGTAATTATATAATTGCTTATTTTTCATATGTAATATATACGTGATATATTACATACTCTGCTACATGATTCATCCTATGAATTATATATGCTGTTTTTGATTTATTTATTTAACCAACCACCAAACTATTATAACTTTAAATATAAATCTTTTATCAACGTGACGCGTTGATGTAACCATTCATCGGAAAACCAAGTACATCATCGTAGGCTAGTGGGTCATAGCCGTTAAGATAAACCGCAACTTCTTGGTCAAAGAAAAAGGGAGAAAAGAAAAAAAAGGAAAGGAAGCCGTTCCAGTTTCCTTTCGTCTTGTACTCAATATGGTACAATTCCCGCCAATCATTCTTCAACATCGATTGAGTTTATAGCCCCTCTTTCACTTGTTTTACATTTACTTTACAAATCTCGGGGGAGAATACATTCTAAATTACAACGAGCTACATACTACATTTACGAACTCGATTACTTGATTAATATCACACTATTTCTACTTATGATTTAAGTAAATCACAGCTATTTACAATACAACAGTAAATTTTTATTGACACAAGTGTTTTCGGTTATCATCTCCTGTTTACATGTGCCTAAGTAACATAACCCACCATTGCCCAATTATCATGAACTGTTAAATTCTTGACCGGAGGACCGGTTGAGGAAGCGCGAGTGTATAAATAGATCTATTTGGGATTGACATCCCTGTTCGGGTGAGTAGCTCTCACTAGTTTCGACAGTACTGAAACAACGAATGCATACATGTCGGAGCAATTTAGGATGTTTACGAGTTGAACATCTACACGGTCCTTTATTAGCATTAAATTTGCAAACATATATGTCGAGCTTCAGTGTCATGACTTAGTGCAACAAGATTAATTTATTTTATGTGTGCTGTTTCGTTAAGTAGAACCCATACATTTTGGAAAATCAACGATCTCACGTCCTAATGGACCCTTGTTGGGCCTTAAAGCCCAATAAGCGATATTTAGTAGTTATGAGAATTTTGACGGACTTTTGAAAGTGGAAATGTATTTACGAAGTGATATTGAATGATATTTTGGGGAAAAAGTGTTGGTAAGCGTTAAAGATTGAGATTTTGGAATTTTGTCGAAAAGTGTCGAATTTGTGAAAAATTGTTGAAAATAAGGTTTGAAACCTTGGAAAACGTTGTATAAACGTACGGGTCATGTCGAAATTTCGTAAAAAGTTTATACTTAGAAATTTTCTTAAAAACATGATTTTTGATTTTAAATAATAAAATAATATTTAATTATTTTATTTATTTAATAAATTCACTAAAAGACGAAAAATATAATTTTTCTCGAAACTTCTCTAATGTGTTTATTATGAGTAAACGTTTCATTTTCAACCGTATAATGATTATTTTGAAGTGTCTAAGGGTTACCGAATGGACTTGTCGAAATATATTTATAATTATTAATTATAAATATTTATTTATATTACTTATCTATTTTCTCTAAATAGTATAAGTATGTATTATCGGGGAATGAGATTAATATGATTGTGGAGTTAAGTCGTCAACCATCACACCACTAAACTGTTTTGGGTAATTGTACAACGCGTTTAAAACACTATGCATCAAACGTGAGGATTGTTTTGGAATTGGATGATTAGTTAGAACATTAACTGGACTAGGTCATGTGCGGGCGTCGTTGCATTTGCTTGTGTGATTGAGATTGGGTTGCTAAAGACTTGCTTGAGGTGAGTTCTCGTATCCCTACTTTTTACTGGTTTTTCCGTTGGGGGAAAATGATACTCAAATGTATTTTGAAATGTTTTGAATTGATCTGTACGAAATGTGGTTTTGTTTTTGGGACAAGATATGTGCTTGTGACTGCTATGTGAATATTATGTGTTGATTTACTTGCATGTACTCTGTTTGGCATGGCAAGGTTCTGTGTGGTACTTGTATGTGCTGTGTTTGGCATGCAAGGTTCTATGTGGTTCGCCGTGCTATGTGAATATTATGTGTTGATTTACTTGCATGTACTGTGTTTGGCATACAAGGTTCTGTATGGTACTTGCATGTACTGTGTTTGGCATGCAAGGTTCTATGGTACTTGTATGTGCTGTGTTTGGCATGCAAGGTTCTATGTGGTTCGCCCTAATATAGTGCTCCAGCTGGTAGGCCCTTTAGGTGCATTAGTGATTTGGGAGTTGCGACTCCGGGTTTATTATTAGATGTTAAGATATGACTAGCGGGGATGCTATGTCTTGGATTGTTAGCATATATTCACTGTCATGTAGCACTATTGTCCACTGTTGAAATATTGGCATAACTTTTGGGTTTAAGGTCAAACCTACGAGCTCACCAACATTATTGTTGGCGGTTTCGAGTATCATTTTCAGGTGAAGTGAAAGAAGAGTAGTGTGTGGTGATTGTGATAGCAGACTCTAGAAGTATCCCTGTGAAATTTTTGTTGAATTCGTGCTTTGTCATGTTATGTTTGATTCTAGTATTTGGATTTTTGGATTAAGTTTTTAATTACGTCCCCTGTGTGGGCAGTGATATTTGTAATAGATTGGGGAATTTTTAGTTCGATTTGGGAACTCACTTGAGTTTGTTATCAAGGTTTATGTCACATAGCACTTGGAGTTTATGCAATGTATTTTTTCTATTTTTGTATCTTGTGTTTTATATTTTTTCTTTTCAAGCTTCTTGACCCTCCTTTTCAAACTAGCAATCTCATTAGCTTGAGTGGTCTTTGTCTTCTCCAAATCAAGAACCTTGTTTTGTAAAGTGGTACATAGTTCCATCAATTCATTAAGTTTAAGTCTATCCTCATCACTTCGAAGTGTGTTACCTCTTGCGAGCAGTGAATCATTGGAATGTTTAGATACATTCTCAAACCTAGTTTGAGCAATAGTATCCCCCATGGTTTCTTGGCACCTGGGACCACCACCTGAAGTAGTTCCTAGGGAACTAGATTCATTAGGTGTTGCCTTGGATCGGGTCTTAGTTATGTTACCACTGTCCTGCTCTGCTTCTAAGCTAGAAGTAGTAGTGGCAGCCCTCACCAAACTGTCACCCAACTCCTTATGGACAACCTCATCTGCAACATTTTCACTAGGATCACTAGGCTGAGGTACCTGAGTGTCCTTTCTTTTAGGCTTCCTAGGTTTTTGTGTCTTTTGAGGTTGAGTTGATGATTGAATAATGGTGGGTGTGTGATGGGGATCAGTTGGATTTGCTGAACCTTCACCCAATTCTGATTGGTTTTGTACCACCATTGTTGGAAATAAAGGTGTTACTCTACCAGAAAAACCTTTGCCTACCCTTCTCATATTTCTAAAAATCTTCTTAGTGTGAGAGGGTGCATTATATATTCTCTTGTGAGTTGGCCTTTCTTCAAGCTGTTGATCGAAAAATACTTGTACAAACCTTAGATACATCAAAAATTTGCTAGACAAATTATCCAAGTTTCTAATCATACTTTCAAAAATGTATTTTGAAAAGTTAAACTTCTGATTTGTAGCCAAACAGATAATTGCAGATGCCATAGTACTACTAAACTCATTCCATGCAGTAGTCATTGAACTTAGGCATTGTAGAATAGTATGAATCAAAAATTTCTATTGTGGAGAGAAGAATGGCTTATAAAAAATAAGCTTCTGTGAAATTTTATCATATCCCATCAATGTAAGTTGTTCAAAAATGGTAGAGTTTGGTAAACAATTAATACCTTCCTCATCTTCTAGTTGAAGATCTCTTCTCACAAATGCTTCAGTCACAATTATCTTCTTGCCATCTACTAGGGCATGTAACTATACTTCCCTATTGATAGTTTTGGCCTTGACAGTAGACCAGAACTGTTCGATATAAGAAATGTATATTGTAGGATTGATCGTTAATGCATGCCTTATAGAGTGTGCATTTAAAAAATCCACAATTTGTTCAAACCCATTACTTTATGCGGGTTTAGACAAAAATATGACCATGTTATGAGTATCTGTAAACTTTAGATTCGCCATTTGTGTTGGGTTTTGATAATGAATGATAAAATTAAGTTAGGGTTTGTAGTTAGAGAGTATTTGAAAGATTTAAATCGATTAAATGATTGATTGAAACCCTTAATCGATGTATTTATAAAAATACCCTCAACAACATTAACTTTCACCCAGTAGTAGTAACTCAACAGTAGTAAGTGTATACCTAGCAGCATTAACTTAGAACCAACAGTAGTAAGTTATGCCTAGCAGCATTAACTTTCAGTCACTAGTATTAACTCTAATTCTATTCCAAACAACTTTTCCATCATCAATCTAACACTTTTCTTTGCTTTTTCTGCAAAATGTTAGTCCAAAAACCAAGAAAACACAAGCCATAGCAATTTTCATAATTAACATAGTATTAATTATACCTAACAGTATTAAGTATAACTAACAGTAGTAACTTAACAGTATTAAGTATAACAAGCAGTACTAATTATATTTAACAGCAGAAACTTTTAATGACATGAATAACAGTACTAATTCATACAAAACTCTACAAAAACATAAAGAGATAAAAGACTTTAAAGATTCATCATTCCAATACTAACAATCAAATATTGAAATCTACTTACATCAAAAGCTTTTGTAAGCAAATCTGCAACATTCTTGTCAGTATGGATTTTGACCATTTGAATCAATTTTTTTTCATTGCAATCTCTAATAAAATGATGTCTGATCTCTATATGCTTTGTTTTTGAATGAAAAACAGGATTTTTAATTATGCAAATAGTAATGTTATTGTCAATAAAGATCTTGGTATGCATAAAATTGTACCCATAATCAAGTAGTTGATTCTGAATCCAAAGCACTTATCCACAACAACTTGAAGCAGCCACATACTCAGCTTCTGTTATGGAATTTGCAACCACTGTCTGTTTCTTGCACTGCCATGATATTAATCTACATCTAAGGAATTGACAACCTCCTGTTGTAGACTTCTTATCCAAGCTTGCTCTAGCATAATCACTATCAGTGTATGCTACTAAATCAAAAGGAGAATCTTTTGGATACCAAATGCCTAATTTTGGTTGACCTTTTAAGTAACTAAAAATCCTTTTCACAGCATGAAGATGTGAAACTTTTGGATTAACTTGGTATCTAGCACAGGCACTCACAACAAACATGATGTCAGGTCTTAAAGATGTAAGATACATCAATGAACCAATCATTGACCTATACATATGAGCATCCACTTCTTCACCATTTTCATCCTTGAGCAGAGGCTTTTGAGTTTCCTTTGGTGTGATTGCAGTCTTGACTTCTATAAACCTAAATTTCTTTAAAATTTCATCAACATATTTATCTTGACTAATAAATATTCCATCCTTCTTCTGCTTCACTTGTAATCCCAAGAAGAATGTAAGTTCTCCCATAGAACTCATCTAAAATTTCTCATGCATCAACTTCTCAAATGCAAAACATAACTCCTTATTTGTTGAACCAAAGATGATATCATCCATATAAACTTGGACCAACAGAATATCACCTTTATGCCTTTTGATGAATAAGGTATTGTTAATTTTCCCTCTTTAAAACCCATTGTCTAACAGATATGTTGACAAGGTTTCAAACCAAGCTCTAGGAGCTTGATGTAGTCCATACAGTGATTTTTCAACTTTGTATACTCTATCAGGAAAGTCTGGATCTTCAAATCCTGGTGGTTGACATACATACACCTCTTATTCAATCTTCCCATAGAGAAAAACACTTTTTACATCCATTTGATACACTATAAAATCTTTAAATGAAGCATAAGCTAAAAATAGCCTAATTGCTTTAATTCTTACAACAGGGAAAAAAACTTCATCATAGTCAATCCCTTCTTCTTGTGTGTATCCTTGAACAACAATTCTTGCTTTATTTCTTATCACAATTCCCCTTTCATCCTTTTTATGTCTAAAAACCCACTTAGTGCCTATAGCCTTTATCCAGCTTGGATCCTTCAATGCATGAATTACCATTTTGGGTTCTTCCTGTGATAAAAAGCAAGCAAACAAGCAGTTTTGAAGGTCTTTATGGTTTGTTCTTTGTTGAATAGTACTAACAAACCCATGTTCCTTCAAATTCTTTGACATCTTTTTTATTTGTGTAGCTGATTGCAAATCTCCAATCACTTGATCAAGATGATGATCTTTATGAATTCTTGTAGATGGAATAGGACTGAATTGGATTGTTGTATCCAAATTGTTCATGTCAGCCTCTGCACCATCATCTTCATCATCTCTTAAGAAGTCAAATATCCTATAATCTTTCAAAGCAGGTATATTTGGATCAAATGGAAGTTCAATGCTTGTTTTTCCACTAATAACATTAACTTCATTTGTGCTAGCAGCATTAACATTGTTAGTGCTGTCAACATTATCTTCCTTCTCTTGATCATTAGATTTACTATCTTTTCTTGGATCTTCATCAACCTTCTTTCCATCATCACTTAAAGGTTTGGATGCATCATCATGAGAACTCTTTGGATCTTGGGAATATGGTGGATCATCAGTCCATAATGGTAGCAAAATGTAATCTTTGATAGGTTCTATCTCCTTTCTAGCTTGACTTGCATTATCACTTACTTTTGTACCCGAAAAACCATTAGACTGTGTACTTGCAACAATTGGCTCATAATTCATTGTTCTTGTTAGTGCATCAATATCAAATAGCCAATCTGGTCCACTACCTACAATATTAGGTGTATTCTTACTAAATCTAATATGCAAGTTTTCTTCCACTATCCTTGTTCTACTAATGAATACTCTAAAGGCTTTACTATTCATAGAGTATCCAACAAAGAAACCTTTATCAGTCTTACCATTAAATTTTCCTAAGTGATCTATGGTATTGAGAATGGTAACAGGGAACCCAAATAGTCTCATAAAACTTAAAGCTGGTGTTCTACCATGAAAAAGTTCATATGAGGTCTTGTTATGAGGCTTAACTACTAACACTCTATTTTGCACATAGCAAGCTGTATTAACTACTTCTGCCCAAAAAGTAGTTGGCAACTTAGAATCAGCTAGCATAGTCATATCAGCCTCAATTAGTGTCCTATTCCTTCTCTTAGCAACTCCATTTTGTTGAGGAGTTCTAGCTACACTAAATTGTCTCAAAATACCTATCATCTCACAAAACTGATTCATTTCTCTGTTTTTGAATTCAGTTCCATTATCATATCTAATCATCTTAACCTTGTGATCTACTAGATTTTTCTATCCCAGTTATAAAGGACTTTAGAATGCCACTAGTCTCATCCTTAGTAGCTAGAAAGAAAACCCATGTAAACCTACTATAATCATCTGTGACAACTAGGCAATACATTTTCTTCATAAGGCTTTTTACAAATGTTGGACCAAACAAGTCCATATGTAACAAATGTAAAGGAAGACTGGTTGAGTTCTTTGTTTTGGACTTACAAGAGGCTCTGTGCTGCTTTCCCTTTTGACAAACAACACAGGTTTGATCATTTTCAAAAAGTTTGGAAGGTAAACCTCTTACAAGATTTCCCTTAACCAATTTATTCGTGGTTTTAAAATTTAAGTGACCTAGCTTTCTATGCCAAAGTTTAGATTCATCAGATGTAGCTTTTGTAAAAAGGCAAGTTAAACCTCCTTTAGGAACAATGTTCTTTAAATCAACACTATACATATTGTTCTTTCTAGGAACTCTAAGTAAAACTTGACTTTTATCAATTAACTTAAAGTTTAGAGATAAAACAATACATTCAGTGTCATTAAAAAGAACACTATTCTTTTTATCACACATTTTTGAGACACTAAAGAGATTAAACTTTAACTCTCTCACAAAATACACATTTTCAAAATCTAGATTACCAGTTTTAATGGTACATTTTCTTGTGATTTTCCCTCCTTTGGGGTTTCCTTCAAAAGCAACATACCCTCCATCTATCTCTTCATAGTTTGTAAGATAGGACATGTTCCCTGTCATGTGCCTTGTGCATCCACTATCAAATACTCATTGATCCTATAAATCCATTTGTGGATTGCCCTCTGAGTCAGGACTTAATGATAAGAAAGCCATGAGTGCATAATTAGGTCCTTCCTTTGCCTGATCACTCCAGTCATATCTACCAAGACCATCAAATGACACCAAAGCTATGGAAGTAGTCGTTTCCATAGGCACACTTCTTCTTGAGCTTTCCTTGTTCTTGTTGTCTTGATTTCTTAGAGTTCTGCACTCCCTAGCAAAATGTCCCCTATTGTGGCAGTTGTAGCACTCCACTTTGGACTTATCAAAACCAATAGTCTCATTTTCACTAACAGTAAGCTTCCTTCCTTTATTCTTCAAAACCATCTTGTCCTCATAGTCAACATGGCCATTTGCCATCTCAAATCCATCTCTTCCATGTCATCTGGATGGATTTGTTGCCAGTCCTCATGTACAAGTTGAGGACT
Source organism: Tanacetum coccineum (assembly GCA_026074375.1). Taxonomy (NCBI): domain Eukaryota; kingdom Viridiplantae; phylum Streptophyta; class Magnoliopsida; order Asterales; family Asteraceae; genus Tanacetum; species Tanacetum coccineum. The sequence continues at coordinate 42,866 of BQNB010016010.1, forward strand.
ATTTGGTTGACTATCAAAGAATGCATAAATAGCAGCATCACTCAAGTTATCAATATTTATAGAGTTAGTAGCATTAACTTGAGTGCTAGCTGTAGAAACTCCATAAGCAGTATTAACTACTTTATTAGTGCTGCTAGTGTTGTTATTTGAAGAGGACACAAAAGCATGTGTTATGTGTGCTTGAACTTGAGCTAGACATCCCTTTAACTTCTGGTTCATACACCTTGAGGTTGTTATAGAAATCATCCATGCTCATTGTATCTAAATTAGCTTTATTCCTCTACACAACAACATGAGTGTTCCACTCAGATGACAAACTTCTTAACAACTTTTGATTAACATCTTCTTGTAAAATCTTTTCACCTAAAAGCTTTAACTGACTCACAAGCTTTTGAAGCCTATCAAAAGTTTGATCAAGCATCTCTGAGCTTGAAGCAGTGAAGTTTTCATATTGCTGCTTTAAGAGATTCCTTTGAGTCTTTTTAGTACCTTCATTCCCACCAAATCTCTTTTCAACAGCTTCCAACAACTTCTTAGCATATTTTATAGAGTTAAACTTTAACTGATGTTCATTGGGAATGCCCATCATTAAAGTACTTCTAGCTTTCACCTCTAATCTTCTCTAAGCCTTTTCTTTAGCAATAGTAATAGGCATCTCTGTCATAACTTCTTCCATAATTTTTGTTTTTGGCAAGGTTGCACCATTCTCTATGACTTCCCACAGTGCATAGTATATCATCTGGATATATTGTTCAATCCTTATCCTCTAAATCTCATACTCACCAGGTTTAAGCATAAGAACTTTGGATGCAGCAGCCATGTGTGCAGAATCTTGATCCATATCTTTTTAACAAAAGATCTTGTGTATAAAAACAAGTTCTTCATATTCAAAGCTTTTCAACAAGCTCTAATACCACTTGTTGATCCCACTTTAATAGATCGAATTCCTTATGCTTGTTTAAGGTTTAGTTATATTAGATAAATCTAACACAACTATAGTAAAAGCTTTGTTTGAATGTATTAAAGATTATGCGAAATCTAATCTTTAATATTACGAAGAATTATCAATGAAACAATAATTCAAAACAAATAAGCTCCAATATTATTAATAATAATACGAATACTCTCAAAGTATTAGGGTTACAAATACCTTAAAGCTAAGAAAAAGATTGATTTTTGGTGTTGGTACGTATTGGTATATCAATCTCTATGCCCTAGGACCCCCTTTTATACACCAACGAGTCCTATTCTACTTACAATACTTTCCTAAGTATATAAAATCTTTTCTATAAATAACTAATACATATCAAGTAAGCAATACTAATAAATAGTACTAACTTTACACTAGTAGTACTAACTTAACACTAGTAATACTAACTTAATACTACCAGTACTAAATACTTAGAATATTTTATTGAGTAGTAGTAATTCCTCAACAACATTAACTTTAAGCAGTCTTTGTACTAGCAGTAGTAACTTTCACTAGCACTCTTAACTTTATACTAGCAGTAGTAACTTCAGCTGAGCAGTCTTAACTTTTGTACCAGCAGTGGTAATTATTTAGTATATTTTCTTTGAAGTTCATGAGCAGCACTAACTTCATCAGAGCAATATAAACACAAACTTAAGCAGCAGTAATTCTAACAACATCAAGAAGACTTTTAATCCCAACACTAAACCTTGCGAATGATATAACACCAACATAGTAATATAATCATTGTACCTTAGACAAAAACCTGCGTTTTATTCGATTATTCATGACTGATATGTTTTCCTTACATTAGTGCTTGACCGCTTCTCTATCGTATGTCTACCTTCTTGCGTGTGTTTATTTCTTTAATTGTCATCAAAACCCTAGGTTAGACAACTCGATTTCGTGCCAATCTCTTAGGCTGAAAACCTCCTTTTTACCATTAGTTTAGGTTTAACTTAGGACTAACTTAGAATAACTTAGGACTAACTTATATAACTAAAATACTGATAATTTGGTATTAGCGTTCTCACTCTTAGTGATCGACACCCTACTTACAAACGATGCTACAATTGATCGGGTACACTGCCCGTTAGTGTTGTTTTTAGGTAAAGTCGGCAAAATATAAATAGTAAAACTTAATAAGTAAAATACCTACACGCAATGGCACATCAAGTTTTTGGCGCCGTTACCGGGGAGTGAAATTTCTTAATTCTTATTTATTAGTATTTTTAGTTTAGTTTAACTTAGATTAGTTTGCATTGTATATAATTGCATATTGTGTGTGATTAGTTTTTTGCATTGTTTTTATTTTCTGTTATTGTTCTAGTCGACTGACCAATATGGCGTATTCTAACTATTGGATACAGCGTATTAACCCTTCGACACAGATACAACGTATTGTGTTCAACAGATCAATATGTCGTATTCAGTCAATTGAAGATTGTATCGATTATTTGATACATCAACAGACTTTAATTTTTCGTACTTAGTTTCTGTGTTTAATTTTCTCGGATTTCTTTCTTCAGAGCATATCATACTGATTATTTATTCTTGTTTTTAGCAAACTATAACTCGAATAAACCATGAACCAAGTAATGAAAGAGTCAGGATTGAATTGAAGGGTAGATTTCTCATTGATTTGAGTAATAATGCTCGTAGCGGAACAAATAGAGAATACGCGGTTGAACACGTTAACAAATTTCTTAAAATATGATTCACTCAATGTGCCTAATGTTTCTCATGATCGACTTAGAGTTAGTATTTTCCCTGTTTCACTTACTGGTGCTGCAAGTGAGTGGTTTAAGGATGAATCTATTAGCTTTATTACTAAATGGGTAGATCTAGCGGATAAATTTTTTGGGAAATTTTATCCACCTTCTCATGCTGGGAGAAAAGTTGAAACTAATAAGGTTAACAAGATGATATTATGTGATCCGATCGATACTAAGTTTGAGAATTGGTTAGCTTCCAAATTCATGAGCTATAAGACAATGGATAGATGCACTAAGAATGCCTTATGGAACTATTGGAAAAAAGGTAATGATCAAAAAGTGATGACCAATGGAGAACTTTACAATTCTGAAGATGGAAACCTGAATGAAGAGGAAGAAATCGCTCAAGTTTTTAGAATTGATACTAATATTTTCCACTTCAAGACACCTCTATGTAAGGCATTTGAGGAATTCAATTATCTCTTTGGAATTGATGCTGATGTGTTAACCAAAGATATTCCCGGATTCAAAACTTATGAAGAATACAAAGATGATCGGATTTATGAATGGAACGACAAAATACCATGGGTGCATGAAAAAACATGGATGGCTGATGGAGTGTGGAAGGAACTTACTGCTGTTAAACATGGTTGTAAACCATTTTGTTTTAAAAGTGGACATTCTGAGTGGCCAACTTGTAACTAAAGAGATGAAGGATATTGTAATGGAGGAAACTAGCCCGGAGCATCTCAAGTTAGCAACACGCTCCAATACCAAGATTATGAATGGTATGAAGCTTTGGAAGAAAGCGATCTAAAGGATGAAGCATTAATAAAACAAAGCTGCTTTGGAAGAATCGATGAACCAAATAGAGGAATTAAGTAATGATGATTGGAGCCACTAGTCAACCATTGATGAATGAGAAGATTATGAGCATGATGCTAACATAGAAGCCGAAGTCAATTCCAACTATAACCCTTATTTTGATATTTCTCGATTATTTAATGATCATACGATAAAGAACGATGACAAGGATGTTCAAGATGAAATGGAGCTGAATAAGGATAAGGATGATGACATGGGATATCTAGATGATTACTTGGTTCATGGGAATGCACCTTTTATTATTAACTAAGCGGAATAGAGGTCCAAGGAAAGAAGGTGAAAACTACTTGGGATTCCATTTACAAAACCGTCGGCATGCAAAACGGAAAGGTTTGAGGTAGTCAAGTACTCATTTGGGCCATCGGAGAAGTACGTTGCTATCAAGGAATGTGGGTAATATGATTAGACGACAACCGAAGAAAATGCGTGTCACGCCCACCAAGATATCTTCTACAAAATTTTTAGAAGGATGGTTCGTGACAAGGGCGGATTGAAGAGCAGAAGACAAGTCTAACTTAAAGACTTTGTTGTAAAGAAAAGTGCTTGTTGGGAGACAACCCAGAATGTTTTTAATTTTTATCGAGTCCATCTTCCCAGTTAGCCGATATGGCGTATCCAACTGCAATAGATACAACGTATTGACTATCTGAACGTTATACAGCCTTTTATTTTCTACACTTTTTGAACTTTATTGTCAGTTCAGTCTATACGGCGTATTCGTTAAACGAATACGATGTATTAGGCAACTGACCCATATTCAGATACTTTTTACAGGTCTCAATACGGCGTATCCTTGTTTACGGATACGGCGTATCAACTTCCTATACCATTTTAGGATTTTATTTTTTGTTTTCTAACCGAACGATAGACTAGAGATAGAATTGCAATTGTTTTCTTATTGATAATACATGACTTACTAAAATGACGAATTTGGTGGAGTGCTTACTTTCTAGAATTCATGTGTGTTGTATTCATGATGGTATTCATACGCATTTACAACACACATTCTTGCTCATAAACGCAACATGGAGGATTATACCGAACAAATCCCAGGGGAGTTTCTCATTCTAATTCTTTTAATTTTCACATTAATATGCTTAAGTTTAAAAAAAATTCAAGCATACATTTGTGAAATTATTAGTTGCATGACCTCGCACACATAACCCTTGTTTAGATATTGTGAGAATTTAGCCTTATCCGTTTCCAAACTTTTACTTAAATTCTACAAAAATATGAGTGTTCCAGTGATGTTGTATACTTTAAAACTTGGCTTGGTATATCTATTCGAGACCATAATAAGCACTATTTTTAATAGATGGAGTGACATTTCTAAAATGGTAAATTTCTAGGAATACACCCAAAAAGCCTTTACATGTGATATTAACTAACTACACCAGTTAGTTAACCCCCATATAAACCCTTTTGTTTACTCTCATTTTTAGAGTAAGATACCCTTAGAAAACCTAAGCCATTCCTTACACCAAATATTTGTTTCGTTACACCTTTACACCTTAGCCTACCACATTAGATTAAGTCTTTAATTGGTTGCTAGTTGCTTTTTTTATAAAGTACTGTATTTCCTATGTCGCAATATTGATTTTCTATCTCTGGTATGGTCGAGAAAATTGCACAATCCAATTAGGCACGTGTTGATTTTCTATCCGTGGTTAGGTCTGAAAATTGCACAATGCAATGGAAATGTAAAAGTAGTAGTTCGCTCGTGTATTTTTACTACTTTCATAATTATGATCGAAAATAGACTCCAGATCTATCGTAGTCATGAGATGGTGAAATTCTACACATTAGATTTATTTTTAATTCTTAGTTTGAAAAAAAAAGAAAAATCAGAAAATCACAACAAAAAAAAAAGAGGAGAAAGTTTTGAGGATTGTTAGATAGTCGGTTCGGTAAAGCTGAACCGATATGATTATTTGAAGGATCGATTATTCGTTGATATGTGTTATAAATCAACGATGTAAAGTTATGTATTAAGTGGTAGATATCGCTACTATTTGTTGTATAGTATGTATACTATGGATGATTAGGAGTTGACCGTTATGGGAACGCCAACTAAGGGTTGTTTTCATTTATCTTTGATCAATATGTTTTTCGAGTCTGGTTCATGTCTACTAAACATGAGGTAGTCCATGCTTTGTGTCCTTTTCATGGGATGGTTGGGAAAGTAACTAGCAACATTGTTCCTTATTTGTTTGGACTTAATCTATTTATTTTGTTCTTTTTATTTAACACCAATTATTTTCCCTTTCCTAATCCGTAACCTTGGGTCTTACTCGAATGAGGATACGAGCAATTGCATGTATCTATTCCATCGTTATGGATGCATATGTGTGATTTTTTCCGCCTTGTTTTTTTATTACTTTTGGTGAAAGATTAGACGATCCATACCCTATATTATTCTTCATTCTAGTCTTTGGTATTACTCGAATGGGGATCTGAGCAATCATGTATGTCTATTCCATCGTTATGGATGTTTATATGTGATTTTACCGGCCTTGTTGGTTTACGACTATTGGTAAAGATTACTAATTTTATTCTTTAGCTTATTCGAGTTAAGGATCGACCAATCATATGTGTCTATTCCATCGTTATTGATGTGTATGTATGATTTTGTCACATTTTCTGGAATATTGGTATCGATAGAGATTGGAAAGAATAATCAACCCTTAAACCTTAACCCAATTTACCCTTTTAAACTTGTTACTCCTTAGCTTTAGTGGTGGAGATGTGTATCCTTGCCAAGCCTATGATAGAATACTCGTCATGACAGTACAATTGAGCGAATTAGTTACATGTCACCACATAGATTAGTTAAGTGATTTGAGTGATTTCATCTTCCTACTTCGTGAGGTGTTTGGTTGTGTGCTAGTAATTGAACGGAAATTGCTTAAAGGAAAAATCCTAAACTCAAGATGGGATACATTTTCATAAGTTTTCTAAAGTCTACTTGAGGACAAGCAGGATTCAAGTGAAGGGGTATTTGATAACATCAAATAATGTTTATTTTATAGCATCATTTATCCCAGCTAAATTGCTCATTCTATATTATTTTATGCATGAATTGGTACTTAATCGCTTATATTTGTTATTTGCAGTAAATATCGAGCAAATGGTGAAGTTTAACTAAAAGGCGCGCATTTTGGAGCTTAAACGGAAAAATCAAGAATCTACTATTCTGACTACCTATACGCCGTATCCATCAAGGAAGATACGGCGTATCTGCTCCTGAACTTCACTAGAAACCACGAAGACATGAAAACTAATATGCCGTATCCAGAAGAATCCATACGCCGTATCAAAGATCAGGTATTGAAAATATTAGAATATTATAATTGTGGTCCCCACTCCAAGAAACTCCAATACGCCGTATTGAACTCTTCAATATAGCGTATTGACCTGATTCCGGACTCTACAAATACCAAACCATAAAACGAGTTTTAGTATGCAAGTGAAGCCCTAAACCACCAAGTCGACTAGCAGACGTATAGAGGAGCATAGAAGGCCAGTAAAGAGCCTCAAGATCATAAGGAAACTCTTGTAATCATCGCACAACCTAAATACGTGTTTGGTTAATGTTTCTTTACTTTAATCGTTCATATATGAAACTGTGTGTAATTTTACAATGACTATCGGCTGATACCTTTAGGTATCAGCCATGTTTATAAAGATTTAATGTTTGGTTTATCTATCTAGATTGTTTATTACTTGTTGCATGTTAATTATGTTTATCACATGATACTTGTTCATGTTTGATTATGTGTTTAATCTATCATTCAACTGGATCTAGTTCTATGGACCAAGTAGAGTAGAGTCCAGGATAGAACTGCATATAGGTTATATGTGACTCTGGAAATATAGGATCGCAAATTTAACTCGCTAGTGTCTCCCTAAGTTATAAAGGGTGGTATAGCTAAGCGGTGACTTAGGATTTACGACCTTGCTCGGAGCACTACCGACTGCGGATTACCAGCATATATAATTCGATTGAACATAAGTGGGTAAAGTCTCGATGAGCTAGGGTTCAACATTCATCAATATTGGATTCCTAAGATAGATTATAATTAACTGATATATGCTTATGAGACATTCATTAATTGTGACAGGATTAATTGAATAAGGTTTAGGAAGAAGTCTCGCCTAAACCTTGCGAATGATAATACACCAACATAGTAATACAATCATTACACCTTATACAAAAACATATGTTTTATCTGATTATTCATGGCTAATATGTTTTCCTTACATTAGTGCTTGACCGCTTCTCTATCGTATGTCTACCTTCTTGCGTGTGTTTATTTCTTTACTTGTCATCAAAACCCTATCTTAGATAACTCAAACTCGTGCCATTCTCTCAGGCTGATACCCCCCTTTTACCATTAGTTTAGGTTTAACTTAGGACTAACTTAGAATAACTTAGGACTAACTTAGATAACTAAGATACTGATAATTAAGTATTAAAGTTCTAGCTCTTAGTGATCGACACCCTACTTACCAATGAAGCTACAACTGATCGGGTACACTGCCCGTTAGTGTTGTTTTTAGGTAAAGTCGGCAAAATATAAATAGTAAAATTTGATAATTAAGATACCTACACACAATGACACATCAAAGGTATGATCGAAATTTATCGAACGCGAAAACTATGACAAGCAACTCTTTCTTAGTTACCGTATAATTTTGTTGTGTGTTGTTCATAGTTTTACTGGCAAAATGGATAGGACAAAAATGTTTTCCTTCGTGTTGTCCAAGCACAACTCCAACAGCGAAGTTGCTTGCATCACATATAAGTTCAAACGGTTGCGACCAATCTGTTGAAACCATAATTGGTGCATTTGTTAACTTTTCTTTAAGGGTTTTAAATGCCTTCATGCATTCCTCATTGAAGTCAAAGACTGAGTCTTTTTCGAGAAGTTTCGTCATCGGACGAGAGATTTTGGGAAAATCCTTAATGAATCGACGATAGAATCCTGCATGTCCTAGAAAACTTCTAACGTCTTTGACGTTAGTGGGTGGTGGAAGTTTATCTATTACATCAATTTTTGCCTTGTCAACCTTTAATCCTACACTAGAGACTTTGTGACCAAGCACAATTCCTTCTGTCACCATGAAGTGACACTTCTCCTAATTCAGCACAATATGGGCTTGTTTGCATCAGATGAGCATTTTTTCAAGATTTATGAGACAAGAATCGAATGAATTTCCAAATACTAAAAAATCATCCATGAAAACTTCCATGGAGGTTTCAAGCATGTCCTGAAAGATCGCGATCATGCATCGTTGAAAGGTTGCGGGTGCATTGCGAAGACCAAAAGGCATACGCTTGTAGGCGTAGGTTCCATATGGATAGGTAAAGGTGGTCTTTTCCTTATCGGCATGTTTGATTGGAATTTGAAAATAACCAGAAAATCCATCGAGAAAACAAAAGAATTTGTTCCCCACTAGCCTTTCCAGCATTTGATCCATGAAGGGTAGAGGAGAATGATCTTTTCGGGTGGCTTCGTTTAGCTTGTGGTAATCAATACATACACGCCAACCGATGATGATTCTTGTGGGAACAAGTTCATTCTTCTCGTTTGTCACAACGGTCATTCCTTGTTTCTTAAGTACACAATGAACTGGACTTACCCAAGGACTATCTTTGATGGGGCAGATGATACTGGCATCGAGAAGTTTGATGATCTCTTTCTTTACAACTTCTTTCATCTTCGGGTTAAGTCGACGTTGCCTTTGAATGAAAGGTTTAGCATCGTCCTCAAAGTTGATTTTGTGTTTGCAAAAAGATGGGCTAATGCCCGAAATATCAGATGTTTTCCAAGCAAACGCTTCCTTGTGATTTTTGAGAACAGAAACAAGATGTTTCTTCTCATCGTCTTTGAGCAGAGCAGATATAACTACTGGAAGAAGAGAATCTTTTTCCAGAAAGGCATATTCGAGATGTTTAGGTAGAGGTTTCATCTCAAGATCGGTTGGTGGTTCTTGGATAGAAGTTTTGATTCTTAATTTCTCCTCAAGAGGCAATTTCTCAAAATTGTCATCGACTTCTTCCTTTTTGTTCAAGAATTTCCTCGACATCCACAGCCATAAATTCTTTGAATTCTTTGTTGAGAAATGTTTCATTAATCTTTTCTGACGTACTTAGGAACGGTTCAGAATCGTTTAGCAATGCATCTAATTCCTCCTCCTTTACTTCATCAATAACATCCATCCGGAAGCATGTGTCATCACTCGAGTAAGAATGTTGCATAGCTTTGTCAATTAGGAAGGTGATTCTATCATCCTCGACTCCTAGGTTGAGTTCTTTGCTTTTTACTCGGATGATTACGTCAGCGGTGTGAAGAAATGGTATTCCTAAAATTAGAGGGACTTTGCTATCTTCCTCCATTTCACGATTACAAAATCTACTGGGAATACAAATTTTCTAACTTGGACGAGCATGTTCTCAGCAACTCCCATTGGGTATTGGTAAGTATGATTGGCTAAGCGGATGCTCATCCTCATAGGTTTCAAAGTATTCATAGAGAGTGATGCGTATAACGAATATGACATCAAGTTGATGCTTGCGCCAAGATCGGCCAAGGCTAAACATTCAACTGAGTTCGCTAAGGTACACGGAATAAGAAGGCTTTCGGGATCACCTAGCTTAGACGGGAGCTTGTTTTGAACGACGGTGAAGCATTCTTCATTTAAAAAGGCAGTAGAGATTTTCTCCATCGTACTTTTGTTGCTCATAAGATCTTTTAAGAACTTCCCATAATTAGGCATGCCAGCTAGGACGTCAACGAGGTGTACGTTGATCCTAACTTCTTTAATTAGATCAATGAACTTGGTATATTGTTCTTCCATCTTTTCTTTGCGTAGCCGTGGGGTATGGGATTTTTGGTTTATACGCCTTGAGTGGTGGCGGATCAGATTTGTCTTTTTTCGAAGAAGATGATTCTTCTTCTTTCTCGGCTTTCTCAGCCTCATCCTTACTATCATCGTAGATGATAGATGTATTGTTATTCGAGTTTACTGGTGGATCATATGTCTTACCGCTATGTGTGAATACAACATTCACATACTCATTTTGGGCAGGTGGTGGTTGGTAAGGTTTGTCATTTGATGGTGTAGGTTTTGGGTTGGTTTGAGTATTGCTCAGAAGTGAACCAGTCGGTCTGTTAGAACATTGGTCGGAGAGTCAACCAAACTTAGTCTCAAGGTCTTGAATCGTAACTTAGTGATTCTTTTGTCCTTGTTCAACTTTGGTTTTTAGAATGAAGAATTGGTTTTTGACAAAGTCATTTGATGATCTTTAAGCAACTATGAATTCTCTCATGGTTTCGAATTCAGTTCCCTCGAGTTTCTTCTTAGGTGTCGGTGGATGGTTTGAGTGATTGTCATCACGGGGTTGTGAGGTACGGCTATCGTCACATGGTTGACGGTCGCGTCAATTTTTAGAATTTCTACCATATTAGTTCCCTCGATATCCTCCCCCTTGATATCCTCTGTAAACATAGTTGGCTTCTTCTTCGGGTCCTTCAATTGGTTTGTCATCACACTCCGATGATTGGTGAGGTCCTCTACAACTATTGCATCCATCTCACATCTCTTTCATTTCTCCTTTTATCTCCTTGAATTACGAGTTGATCTTTGTTTTCAATGCTTTCATCTTTTCGATGAGTTTGGAGTTGTCGGTACCTTTCGCGAAGGCAATGGTTTTTCGAAGGGGTTTAGCTTTGATATCCTTAGACCAATCGAGTTTCGGTAGTACTCGGTCCTAAACCATGTCTGTGACAAATACAAAGTAAATCCTTCATGCGAAGCCAAGCATCAACAAGGGATTCATGTGGATTTTGGGTGAAACCTTGGATTTCTCCCATGAGTCAATCAAACATTGTGGGTGGAAAGAATCGGATTACAAAAGCTCGTCTCATCTCTTCCCAAGTAGTGATAACATCGAGACTCAATTCATTATACCAAACTTTTTCTTCTCCGAAAAGAGATGATGGAAAAAGTTTAAGTTTGATGGAGTCCGCATTGGTATTGGTGTATCGAAACATACCGCAAATCTCAATGAATTCGGTTATGTGCTTATGCAGATTGGCCCACGCACGGTCATTGAATTAACAGTCTTTGATCATTGAAAGGTGATTTCCTTTCACATTGAAATTGTCTCCAAGTACAACGTCGGTGCTACCGCTCGGTTGTTTTCCCACATGGGTTGATCGTCGACCATTAGGAATGGTAGATCAATAAATGGGTTGTAAATGACTTTGGCTTTGAAAAGATTCTCATAGGGTAGATATTTAATCTTAGGAACACTGTCTTCTACGGGTATGAATGGATTTCATTTCTTGTTTTTCTTCTTGGTTCGGTGAATAAAACGTTCGGGTTCTAAATAAGCACTAGTCGGTTCTTGTCCCGAAGAACAGGTGTTCATTCAAGTTCAAAACACAACTAGGAGTAGATTTGAGTGGGTCTCGTTTTGAGGAAAAGGGGTAAAAATGGTATCTGAAAAAGTGAAATTCGGCACTCAGAAATTTCCAGCCGTATGGCGTGGAATTCTAGCCGGGCGGCTGGTTTTGGCTTGGGATCGCGAGGGAGAAGCCAGTCGGCTACTCGGCCAGGTCAAGCGGCTCCTACACACGAAGTAAATTTAAAAAAAGGATGGGGCAACTAAGAATAATAAAGGAACAAAATTTAAAACTAGGAAACATGATCAAATCTACGACAGCGGCGCCAAAAACTTGATGCGTGCGACACGGGTAAGTTTTAAATTTATAACTCGGTTACCAAGTTTTTTAGCAACACAAACGATCAAGTGTACTCGTCCTTTAGTAGCAAGAGATTGAATGGTAAGCCGTGATCGTTCACGGGGATTTATGTGTTTCAGTGATGTTTTAAATTCGATAGTAACAATCCTAACAGGTAAGCAATGATTATAATAAAAATTCAGATTATTAAAAACTATACCTGATTAGACTAGTTTGGGTAATTCGACTTGTATGATTGTGATAAACATCTTAGCATGTTGATTATGATAATTAGACGGTGATCTAATCTATTGTTATCAAAACCTTTAATCCTCGTCAAGATTGCAAGTGACAATAACAAGCTTTAAGTTTAATCAATCAATTCAAGACTAATTCAATTTCAATTCATTTGATTCGCGGTTCATTTTACAAACTTGTTAACCCCCACAATTATGTTTCTTGTTAGATCAAATCGCTTAAGAAATGGTCAATACAAAAGGTAGCCAATTATAGACAAAGGCGATGATTGATTATTAACAATAACCCTTTTGACATATGAAATCCCTAACAACCAGTCTGATTTGATAGAACAATGTCACATGAAACATAAGCATAGATGGATCTTAAAAATAGCTTGAAATTGAGTAAAAACATGTTATCACAATCATAATCAAATCGTCATACCACAAACATCATCTAATCAAGTGCACAAAGGCACTAGCCACTCATAGCAAACAAAGAAATAAATCCAGAAACTTTAACAATAGAAAACATGATTAAAAGGTCTTACAAGGTTGTAAAAAGATTACAAGAAATGAGGCTTTGATGCCTTGAGGATTGGTGATGAATTCTTGATGATCTTGACCTCCTAATGACGGCTTCTTTCTTCTTTTACCTTCTGCGATTTTTCTAGGGTTTTGGGGGAGATTTATGGCTTTGAGAGAGAGTGGTGGAGATATTAATTGAGATGAGTTGTTGATTCTTGAAAGTATGGAGATATGTGTGAAAACCATGGCTATAAGGGTCTATTTATACTAGTAGGAAGGCCTAGGGGTATTAAATGGTAAACTTGAGGCCAAAGGATCATCAAATGTCAGAGATAATGGGTCTAGATCCTTCTTGATCGTTCATGGAGCTTCAAGATTAACATGGAGAAGATGACGAAATTCTAGCCGGGCGGCTCCTCCAAAATTTGGGCGGCTGCTCCTGGAAATGGCATCCAGCCGGGCGGCTGCTCCAAAAGTCGGGCGGCTGCTCCTCTCGTCTCAGCATTCACTTTTCTTAATTCTTCGTTTAAGCTTCCCGATTGAATTATACTCGGCTAAGGGTCTTTATTCTTCAAACAAAACTTTATTTTAAATATATCTTGGGACTTGGAAGCGTGAATAATTAGTTCTTTTGCTCTTGAAATGCTTCTGAACTTGTTCTTGATGAGGGATTCTTCGTACTTGTGCAAAACTTGATTTATTCGTCATTTCTTTGTCTTTTTTCTTGCTTTTCCTGTACTTGGCTACAAATAGACTTGCAAACACACTTTGATACAATTAAGTAACAAAAACATATATAAATAGCCAAATAACATATACAAAATTACAGATAAGGTGACTAAAAACATACTCAATTTGAGCGTTATCAGCTTTCTCTCTTCTCCTCAGTTCAACTCACTCACACCCATTATTCAACGGTAATGGTGAAGACTAACTCACCATTCATACCCCCTTTTTATTTAAATACTTTTATTCATAAACTAAAAACGTAAATATCAACGTAAACGTAAACGTACGAAATTAATAAAAACATAAGACATACTAAAATAAAAAGTTTTATTCATAAATTAAAAACGTTACATAAGCATACGAAATAAAATAAACTTCAACATGATTCAAAGCATTACATTGCTCTGTAACGGTTAATCTTTTGTTCCTTCTCAGCAATGGTTCATAGCAATTTAGTCATAACTGCCACCAAATTGTTTGAATTTGTTATATTGGAAAAGTTCTCCCTCTCCAGAGCACTAAAACCGTACTTGATGAGGGGATCATCAGGCAACGCTTCCACCCTCAACAATTCCGGATCATGGGTACGCAATTGCTCGAGGTACCGATTCAACTCATGCAACAAATTGCTAGCCAGCTCGACACCAGCTACAAATTCATACAACAAATTGTTAGCCAGTTCGTCCAACGATACCGTGGTTTCGCATTAGCCATATGATGTTTGTGAAAGAATGAGGAAGCTAAAGTGTTGGAGAGTATTATATAAAAATGAAGAAAGGATTGTGTTTTAAAAAATGTGAAGTTATATGTATTAATAAAGGTAAAAGAAAGGGGTATGTAAATTTTAAGTAAAAAGGGATAGTGTAATTTTTTTTATAAACTTGCAACGGGTAAAAACAAGGGGGCCTGTAAAATTTTGAAACTCACCGATGGTGAGTGGCTCACTATTGGGGCTTCTTTTTGCACCAAGTCACGCGTTACTTTTTACCTCCGTTTTGGAGACTTGCCCGTGAGTTGGGAACTCACCGGGTGAGTTTAGCACTACTCAGTCCAGCCTAAAGGAAATTGACATTGGGTAGTGCGAGCATCGTGCGGTTTGATGCGATTTTTGGTAAAATTAACCCTCAATCACATTTGCGTTTTTACAAAAACAAGAATACGTAATCGTGCGTTTTTTTTCTGGTTTTAGACGGATTCGGTTTTTGTTTCGTTTTACAGGTTCTTTTTATTTTTAACATTTTTTAGATTATTTTTCTAATATATATTTATCTTAGAGTAAATATATCACAATATTACATGATGTGTTGGAACATAGATAAAAAATGTTGTGTATTAGTATGATATTTATAATAATAGAAAATAGTAAAATTCAAATGAAATCATGAATTTTAGGAACATTGATGATAAATGAAAAGGAAAAAAAATATTATATGACTAAAAAACTCGCATAATAATTAATCAATAAAATGTGTTTGGAAAAATTAATTAAGAAAATAAAAAAAACATTTTATCATACAAAAATTATAAAATTTAGTGGGTTTATTTGATTTTTTTAATATGGCGAAGTGATTTGGTGCGGTTATCTCGGTTTGGTTTACCGCTGGAAATTGAAGTCGTGCCGCAAAAATCGGTTTTTCTATTTTCTAAAACCGCAACTTTGGTTTTTGCTTTTGATCGGTTTTTTTAGTTTGGTTTTATCGCTTGTTTTAGTTTGCGGTAGGGGTGTAGTCGAGTTAAGCCGAGCTCGAGCTTGATAGGGGTTGAGTTTGTATCGAAAATTATAAGGTAGACTTGAGCTTGGCTTGATAGCTTGACGAGCTTTAATTATCCAGGCTTGAGCTCAACTCGAGCTCAGCTCGAAAAGCTCAAATTTATACATAAACATTCAATTTGGTAGCTAAATTCATCAATAAATTCAAAAAAATAAGCAATGAGCACAAGAGCACAAGAGCAAAGAACTTATACAAAACATTTGGGAGAAATAAAGTTTAAATTGTCTTTTTGACAAATATTTAATTATTAGACCAACATTCACATTAGCCTAAAGGTTGTTTATATGAATATGTATAATAAATATATATGTTCTTGAAGGCTCGAAAAGCTTGATAAAATCTCGAGCTCGAGCTATTAATAGCTGCGAGCTCGACTAGTTATGTGTATCCCTCGATCTGGTTAATTGGCTCAAGCACTGGTTGAGCTCGATAAAAGCTCAACGCGATTGACTCAAGCTCAAGATCGAGCCTCGAGTTTGCCATGATAAAAGCTTGCTTGTTTTCACCACCTATTTGGCTGTTTGATTCTACTGCACCCCCTAACTATGCTTTGTTTTTGGCCAAAAGTGAAACAAAACCAATTATTCCGGTTTTTCCACAGAAAACCCAAAAATGTATTTTGATTGCGTTAGTTTTTCCGTCGATTTGGTTTCAATTTTTGTATTTCATGTTCTTTCGGTTCGGACCTTTTTTTGCTGTACCTAGGAATCGTTATGTTTTTTTGATCTGACCTAATTAACCCAACAAACTTATTTCATTTCAGTCTTTTTGTTTTTTTAGAATTGTTTATATTGCTTTACCCATTATTTTTTGTCATTCTAATTGCTCTATTGTTACCTAGTTTTCATATTTTCATAAATACACATAAAACACACACAAATATAGCTAAAACACATGGACCTCAAAGACTACTACTATTGGTAACCCCTTTGGCTCACAAAAAAATACAAAAAAAATACAAAACATTCTCTTTTAAATTTCATGTTAACAGTAGAACGCAGTCTTTTTATTTCTACTTCGTATTTTTTGCGAGTTTAATACTTTTCACTTGTTAAACTTTATATTTTATGTTCCGTACTTTCAGTTTTGTAGTTTTATAATAAAAAGAAAATTATAAAAAGAAATAATTAAAAAGATGAAAAAACATAAAGAGAGTACAAGTGGTGTTCTAAGAGGGTCTTAATAACCTATCCTATTTTATTGTTGCATCTTAAATTTCGCCTCATTTTTTCCTCTAGTCTTTCCTTTTATTTATTATTATACTATAAAATATA
The DNA here is from genome assembly GCA_026074375.1 of Tanacetum coccineum. NCBI lineage: Eukaryota > Viridiplantae > Streptophyta > Magnoliopsida > Asterales > Asteraceae > Tanacetum > Tanacetum coccineum. The sequence goes on from BQNB010016010.1 coordinate 59,728, forward strand.
TACGTCCAAGTGGAATGGTGAGCCGATACTGTAGCGAAGCTGCCGAGCCAGAGGGTCGGCTTCAGGGAGTGGGACAGCTTGAGTGCATTATGGAGTTGCAGGTTAAGTCAACATTGTTTAAACGCTGAGCCGATGGATTAAGGGATTATTCAATTGTTTTAGTAGTGGTTGGTCTTTGTGAGTTTTCCACTAAGCTGCCACTTAACCGTTTTAGAATTTAGATTGCTTGCATGCTTAACAACCTGTTTTCCATTATCAGTTAACAATATATATTGGAGTTGGAAGCTTCATTTATAAATGCTAAAAGTAGTAGGTGGTTGGTCTTCGCATGCAATCTCCATCTTCCATTGACAAAGAGAGGTTTCGAGCATCTTTTGTTTCAGGTATGCTTAAACATCTTTTTTTATTCTTCTTTATTGTGAGTGTGGTTTGGAAGGTGTAAATATCTAACATGGTTTGATTGTTTGATGTTTTGTTTGTAGTTAGGTGTTGCAAAAGGCAGATTTGTCTCCATCTTGCTATTGGCGAAATAATTTTCGACATTCCTTTGTCGCAAGTATGCTTAGACAATTTATTTTTTTATGTTTATTCAAGTGTTGTTATTTTTTTGTATTTCCACATTGAAGATCTTGTTTATCATTATTTATGTAATTGTGAATGCGAGTTTCTTTTAGTTTAAAGAATTGTAATAGTAAATGTTTCCTACAATAATAAACAAAGAATGTTAATCCCCATGTTTTCCAATTACATTGTTGTGTGTTAATAATAATTTAGCCGAATTTAATATTAAAACTCGTGTACGAATGTGTTAAACTTTTAAAATGGAATAACTATGAGTCATTATTGAACGCATGTAGTAAAAATATTTATTTTTTCAGGATATTCTTACTTAAACTCATAAAGAGGAAAAACATGAGTTGTTTATTACACAATAATTCATGCTTTTATTTTGATATTAACAATCTTGTGCATATATATGTTGTAATTTTAAAACAACATATATGTTGTATTTTTAAAACAACATTTATTTTGTATTTTTAACATGTATCATAATCGAGCTTTGACTTATTGATTTTTATAAGCGGCTTCCGGCACATGATTTCGATGTTCGCGTGTGCGTGTGAAATAAATACAGGAAAAAGCACAACTTAAGTCCGTCGCTAGAGGTTTGCAAATATCGCCTCGAAGATCCAGACAAAGAGAAGTTGCAGAACATATACTCATTAGCGTTGTTGCTTCAAGAAAACTCAAAGGCATACAGGGTCAACTCTTATTTACATCATGAAACAAAAAAATCCCTAAACTTATATCATGGTTTCTTTCCTGTTTGATTGTTCAGTTCAAATATGTCAACAAATGTCTGTTGTTTTTGTTTAAATGGTGCTTATGGTCGCTCGTGGTTACATGATGTTAGGTTCACGTGTGTAGTAGCAATAATAAATGTCAACAGAACAAGGGATTGGTATTATACATCGTGTGACGAGTGTAGTAAAAAGGTAAAGGATGGAAACAGAGTGTGGTAGTGTGTGGATCATGGGCCACAACCAGGGCCTACTTACATGTAACCTCTTAAAAAATGTTGTGACATATTGAATTAAAAAACCTAGCCCTGACATTTTGAGTATTGCCACTAAACATGCAGATACATCTTCAAAGAATTTGTTTCAGATGAAAATGCTATAGCAATGTTTACTGTCTTCACCCCAAGTGCCGATGCCATTATCGGACATGAATTTACAGAATTAGTTTGGTAGCTGTATATACTCGATCCTCAACGAATCCCGCCAGAAGTGCTGACAATTGAATGGAAGAGGCATACGTTCCAGTTTTATTTCAACACCTCGAGCAAACTAGGAGAAACTGATTTTACTTTAGACGTTGTGTAAGATGAATTTGTTGATGTTGATTGAACTATCGAACCGCCAGAAGACTCCCCAGGTCTGGGTCCTTACGTTCTTATTTGCTTCTTTAAAAGAAATACAATCGTTTACTTAATGTTGATGCACCGTGATTCTTCTTTACTGATAGGGACACCTCTATTATTGGAATCTTCAAAGCTTGATGATGCTAGAAAAACAGTGGTCAAAGGTGAAACCAGGACCAAATACAAAAGGAGGATGGTTTTGCAAAACTCAACATCCGAAGAAAAAAAGAATGAAATGGAGTAATAGGGCAATGGTCGATTTTGTGATCTTTTGACATTCTTGGGTATGAAGTTTAGGCCTCAAGGTCTGGGTGGTAACAATGATCTTACTTTTCGTGTTGAGTGTTGACAATATGTTATGAATTGTGATGTACTTAAAACTGTGTGATGTTATGTTTCTACTACCTAGACCTTTTAGATCATGTTTAATATCATGCGCTGAAAAAGAGACTTGTGTAAATATGTGATCAATTAGATAGATGTGCAGCAAATCAACACAAAACCTAATGGTGAAATCTGACCGCCTCTTCTTTTCTATCCGATCTTATTAACCTGCCTCTAATATTCGAGGATCCTTATACTCTATTGTCCTTCAATCGTTGCTATACTCCTGCTCGCAACGATTGTGTTATTTTCTCTTAAATCTTTGATTTATTTGCTAACCCTAACATAGTTGATCATCATCTATTATGTCTTAATCTCACCAAAACCCTAATCCTAATCTCACTGAATCAATATGGGTAAACAATTTAAATCTACGGATCTCAATGGATGGACTTGGATCTCCCGCAACAATAACACCAAATCAATTGGAAACCCCTTCCAAAATGACATAATGAAAGTTTCCACTTCGTTTTACGTGACGAACATGCCTCCGGCTTTAACATCGAAAGGGCTTTGGACCGTTTGCGCTCCCTATGGTCGATTGGTTGATGCGTTCATTGCCAACAAACTCTCTAAAGGAGGTAAACGTTTTGGTTTTATTAGATTTCTTGGTGTTAATGATGCAAATGTATTCGTGAAATCTCTGTCAAATATTTGGATTGGTAGCTATCACATTTTTATTACCCCCACCATCAACCAACGCTCAAAACTTATCACTAATCCTAAACCTCAAACAACAAAACCGTCACAATATCCCAACAACTTATCTAATCAAAATACCTTCCCTATATTGAGCACCAACGTCACCAAAAATGCTACTCCAGAAACCAAATCAGAGCATCAGAAACCTTCCATTAACCCCACTCCTACCAATCCAAAACGCATCATCGCTCTTAATGACCAAGACCTTATAAATGTGGTTAATACAGACTCAATACTTCTTGTGAAACTGAAAGATATCGACTCCATGAGTAACATGTACACCATATGTAGGAATGAAGGTTTTTCAGATTTGAACATCCATCATGTTGGTGGATATTGGATTTGGATCCAGTTTCCTTCATCTACTGCTTGCTCCAAATTTCAAGGAAACGAAAGTCTCAAAAGGTTGTACTCGGTGAAAAAAGTACCTTCATCTAACTTCACGATAGACGAACGTATTTTTTGGATTGAAATTAGTGGATTACCTCTTTGTGCATGGGGCTCTAACGCGTATAAAAAGATTGCATGTAACTTCGGGAAATTTCTTTTCTTTGATAAGGAGGACTCCAGTGCTTTGAGCTCGGGTAGGGTTTGCATCTCTTCCAAATCTCATCACCTTATTTCTGAAAATGTTCAAGTTGAAATAAATAAAGAGTTATTTGAGGCAACCGTTCAGGAAATTGGTTCTTGGAGTATCAAAATCAACGACGACTACCTTGATACCTCATCTAATGATATTATTAAGGAGTTGGATATCTCTTCTGAATCCATTGATGATCATACTGTTGATGATTTGGAACACATTCAAGCCAACCTTAACAACATTGATAATCAAGATTTCGATCAAAAAATGGATCTCAACGAGGATAACAAACAAGGTGAAGCAGTTATTCAACAGCCACCAAAGGAAGAAGTCGATAATAAAGTGTCAAATCCTGATCGTAAGGCCGAACCCTTAGATTTAAGCCGACCCCCAGGTTTCGAGTTCATGAAAAAGAGTTCTTCTTCTTCTAGTAAATGCTCCACATCATTTGCTAGATTTAGGAAGAAAGACATCAAAGGTGTTTCTCTCATCCACGAACTTAATCAAATTATAGATGTTGGGAGCTCTCTTGGTTACGACGTTAGAGGTTGTAAAAGATCTCTAAATAAAATGATCAATGGAATCGGGATACATATGATAGATAAATGAATATTTTGTCTATTAACAGTTGTGGAACAAGGAAAAGAAGAAAACACATGTGGATCAAAGATCTTTTTCCTTAAACACAATGTGCATTTTCTCGGAGTTCAAGAATAAAAAATGACACGTCTCGAGTTATTTAGGCTCAAAACTATGTGGGGGTAACTTTGCTTTTGATTATGTTTGTAGTATGGCTCAGGGTCTTTCTGGTGGCCTCATTTCTATGTGGGATCCCAATTTATTATCAAAGGAGGCCATTTCGTGCGATGATTCTTTCATTATTATCAAAGGGAATTGTAAAAACTCAGTAGGGGATTGTTATATGGTGAATATTTACGGTCCTCAAGACCAGGTCTCTAAGCTTACCTTATGGAATAGACTCCAAGACTTCATACATCACCATCATGGCTCCTACATTATGTTTGGAGACATGAACGCTGTCAGGAATGAGCAAGAAATGGTTGGTTCTATTTTTAATAACACTGAAGCTGATCATTTTAACTCTTTCATTGATGCTACAGGTTTGGTAGACCTCCCTCTAGGAGGGCGTAGTTTTACTTGGATGAATAAAGCATGTACTAAGCTCAGTAAACTCAATCGTTTCCTTATTTTAGAAAATGTGACTGATTTGCTCCTAGACATTCATATTACTGCCCTTGATAGGATATGGTCGGATCACAACCCTATCCTCCTTCATGGTTGAAGGCATTTGGATTACAGACCCTATCTTGATCAAAGATGCATTCTTCCAATTTTACAAAGACAAATTCCAAGCCCAGGACTCCTAGGTTTTATTCCCTAACCTTCCTCATTCTCACACCCTTAATACCAAGGATCAGGATTATCTTGAAAGATTGGCGACTCTTGGGGAAATCAAGGAGGCCGTTTAGGATTGTAGGAGTAGTAAAGCTCCTGGTCCTGATGGTTTCTCCTTCGCTTTTGTAAAGAAATATTGGGACATCATTCAAAAGGACATGTTCGATTTCATTAATTCCTTCTTTGTCTTAAGTGAAATGCCTCATAAAGCTAATTCCCCTTTCTTTACCCTCATCCCTAAAGTTAACAATCCTACGCTCATCACTGATTTTCATCCTATATCGCTCATTGGCACCCACTATAAGATCATTGCCAAGATTCTAGCAAACCGGTTAGCTAAAGTGATTGATAAGATTGTTAGTAAA